>JAKELG010000071.1:0-226488 GCA_021527035.1 Lactarius vividus | reverse complement strand
TTCTCCTCCTGGAAATCCCCACCTGTTGGTCCTTGACCGGGGAATCCGCCTGGTAGTCCTCCTGGTGGTGGGGGTGGTCCTTCTGGCGGGTCTGGGTGGTCCGGTCTATTGCTCTAAAGAGTGCCGCATCGTCTGCGGTCATTCTGTGTCCGGTGTTTGGGTTGATAGGGTTGAGGATGGCTTCTGCTTCTTCTCTTATACGTTGTACTTCTTCCATGGCCTGTGTTTCGGTTGCTGTTGCCATGGGGCTTCTGATGTGAATTTCTTCTGGTACTGTAATGTGTAGTGACTCAGCTATGTGTGCTAGTAAGCTTGAGTCGTCTCCTGTTCCTGGTCGTACTTCGCTCTCTGTGGCGGTATGTTCTTCCGCGTGTTCTTCGTGACTTGATTCAGATGGGGCTTGTTCTCTGGGTTGGTCCTGTTCTTCTTCGCTGTTGCTGCTGTCTCCGTCTAGTGATCCCCAGTCGTCGCCGTGTAGGTCTCTGGAGTCAATGTCGCAGCGGTAGTTTCTTCCTGCTGGTCTGACGACGTCCCACCGATTGTCTATTGGGTTCCACGTAATCTCTGTCCAGCAAAAGTTGGAGTAGTTGAACTCAACTGGTCGGTATCTGATGGCTTCCCCTGGGAAGTCTACAAAGTATCCTGTGTCTCCTCGGTATTCTCTCCACCTAGCCGCGCCTAGAAATCTTCGTGGTACTGATCGTTCTCCTCTAGCTTCGAGGCTGTAAGGTCGGAAGTTTCTCCACTGGTCTCTTGTTGTGAACGCCACGGTTGGCTATCTTGGTCTTAATGTAACGCTACCACGGCGTTTAGCCCGACTTGAGCTCGTATGAAGGCGTTCACTACTTAGCTAGTGATCGACACGTGCGCAGTGTCTCGATGATTCTGTGGAATACTACCAAGGCGATCCAAAGTACTCGCCCGAACAGTACGAGGGCAACTCCGACTTGTCGTGTCGAAAGGGCCAGGGTCTTAGACTCGAAGGTCAAGACTTATAACGGAGGCTTCCCTTTAGAAGCAAGAAGGCGTGAAAGCCTTTGGTTTAGAAGGAGGAGTAGAGTGGTATTGAGAAGAAGACCAAGATAGCGCTTCTTGGTCTTCGCACTCCACTATATATACAGATTGTAGAGGCAGCTTTAAAGCTCCTCTTAAACGTAGCGACTACTAGCAGTAATAGCTCGAACCCTACTACCGCTGTACTAGTAATGAGTCATGCTAGCAATCACATGCTAACACGACTCGCTGACTGATCCTAAAGTCCATGACTAATTCCTACTTACTAACGTAGCCATAACCGTATAGTAAGAGTTCGACTTCACCTTTCGTCTCGTATAGTAAGTCCAAAAGTCCGACCGCGACAAGTGGACTCTGGAGCCACGGACAATTTCATACGACCCTCGTTCGCAAAAAGGATGGGTCTGGGGCTACAACAACTAGAACACCCCAGAAAGATATGGAACATCGACAATACAGAGAATAAAGTGGGCAGTATCACCCACTTTATCGACCTAGACGTACAGACTAATCAACAACGACAAAAAATGCGTTTCCTAGTCACGGTGTTACGTTTCGCCCTCGGACTGCCCGACCTGGTCGTGGACTCTGACGTATCCGCGATGACTCGGTATGTCAGATGTAATGTGTCATGGACTTCGGATCTTGTTGCCTCGTGTTTCGGCTGACTGAAGACTCCTATTGTTGTACATGTCGTGGATTACGATGACGACTGCGCATTCTATTATTAGGATACGCTACTTACGCTATTGGCTACCTACAAGTTCGAGCGGAGTTGGAACTAACTCCCTTACATGTATTTAAGCTCGTAGTACTACGGACCAGGATCCCCATCTTGGTCTTCTTCCAATACCACTGTCTAACTCGTCTTCTGTGCTAAGGGCCTGTAGTCGCCCTTAAGTGAACTAGCTCCGGCATATCCCTTAGAGACCAAGAGGGATCCCCGTGACACTATCTCCATCTTCCACCGTGAATGGTAGATTCGCCAGTAGTGCCTTATCCGCCCAGCACCACGTGTCATCTTGTCTTCGAGTATCTCAACGCCCGAACCGCCCGTCCGACCCACTGCTACTACATTGTCGACAACCTCCAGTGGGAATACGTCTACACCGTCCCAAGCCCACCAGCAGGAGTACCCGTAGAAGAGACCCTTTATACGTATAGGGATTCCACCGGCACGTATCAGCCTCATCCCGCAGTCTTTCCACAAGCGGACGTACACAGATTCTATCCACGCGGGAACCCACGTTACAACAGCGCCTAAGTCAGGCTAACGTCTGTGGTAGACATTACATTAAGACCAAGATCCTCCAACGTGGCTTCCGCAGTAACAACCCGCGACCTTTGGATTCCATTCCGACCATATCACATCGACAGAAGAGGGGAACGCAACGTCCCTAAGCAATATCTCAAGGAAGCCTTTTGGCAAACAGAGCAAGGAGACCCAGGTTACGTAGTCCTCTACACTTACAAAGACGGCAAAACCGGACTTATCCCGGTAGAATTCAATTTCGAACATACCTGTTGGACAGAACTCAAGTGGGACGCCCTCCACTATAAATTACAAGTCGTCCGACCAGCAGGATCAAGCCTCAAACTCGACATCCTCCAAAGCGAAGTCACCACTAGAGATCAGTGGGGCCCTATCGACGGACAAGAAGAAGAACCAGTCCGCTCTCCTACCCCGAAAACACCAGCACCATCCCCATCCCTGGGAAGCAACCCAGAAGAGATCCGCATCCTCGAAGCACAAGCGGAAGAAGAAGAAGCACAATTAGGATTACTAGCTGAGTCCATCCCCACAGACATGACCACTACCGTCACCGAACAACCCGCCACATTTCAGGAACCCGCACGCATCAGTCGCGGAGAAGGACCGCCGCCCGGAGGACATGGAGGCGGAGGAGGAGACGATGGAGGAGGAGATCCAGGAATGCCCCTGTTCACCGGACCCAACGTCTCCAGCGGAACCAAACCCGAGAAATTCATGGGCAAAGAACCGCTCGTATTCACGGGAGATCGCACCAAAGTCCAACAGTTCCTCACTCAATGGGAACTATTCGTGGAAACTAATTATGACAACCCTGCGTTCACCCTCCCTTATCGCAAAGCACTGATCTTCCTCACCTACATTCAAGGAGAACACGTCAATGAATGGGTCTTATCCACCACCAAGTGGGTCAAAGCGTACAAGGCCAAACATGGCCCCTACGACAAGTGGATCTGGGAGGCCATTGAGCTCGGCTTCCGCAACACGTTCGCAGACACCCTCGAAAAAGAACGAGCTCAACAGGAACTCCAAAAGGGATTCCGAATGGAAGGACAAGACATAGACTCATACGTCGCCAAGTTTGAGAAAGCAGTCAGGGAAGCCGGATATCGCTTTGACGACTCCCTCGTCCTGGACAAGTTCACAAGCGGACTACCGGTCGAACTTTACAAGAATGCCTATAACTTCCACAGCCCAAACACATACGCGCAATGGAAAGTAGCAGCGCTGGAACAACAGCGCAAGTGGATGCACCTGCAAACGCGTTTGGGGGGACGTAAACCCCCGGGACCCGGTAAGCTGGGCAATACCTCTCTCAGAACGTTCAACGCTCCAAATCGTCCGCAGCCACGCCAGGGATGGCAGGCGTTCAGAAATCATCCTGACGCCATGGACACCACACCGGGAAGGGTCAGGGCCAGACTCGCAGGGTCCGAAGAAATCGATTACACCAAACCCCCGTACACCCAACAAGGGGGACGTCCGAATCAAGGAATCATCGATAAGAAGAACCTACTCTGCTACAACTGTGGCAAGGCAGGCCACTTCCAACGCGACTGCCGCCAACCTCGTCGCCCGCGCACCAACGCGAACTGGCAACCTCGCCAGGGACGAGGAGCCTTCATCGAAGAAATCCAAAGCGTAGCGGAGGAACCCCTCATCCAATTCGAAGACGACAACGGCAGCAGCCGAGGCGCCCGCGCCACCACTGATACGCCGCAAGAACGGGCGAACAGCTGGATAAACGGAGTTCGAAACCTCGATGACGAAGCCAGGGACCTAGTAGTTCGGGACCTGTTGGGGCGAGAGGATTTTCAAAGCGCCTAAACCCGACGGCCTGGGTGAGGGCATTACGGTGTAATTCTGTGTTCATAACGCGCTATCAATCTATGCATGTTCCAGTTTCATTGCGCGCAAGTTACGCCATGGCCGACAAACGAGCACTAGTGGACTCCGGAGCCACTAACAACTTCATACATCCGGATTTCGTCAAAAGAATGAGGCTAGGCCTCCAAGAGCTAGACCGTCATCGAAAGATCTGGAACATTGACGGCACGCACAACAAAGGGGGTAAGATAACCCACTGCGTGGACCTAGAAGTACAAACCAAAGGGATCAGAAAAGAAATGTGATTCCTAGTCACCGACGTAGGAGGGGAAGATATCATACTAGGGTATCCATGGTTGGCAACGTTCCAGCCCGACATCCAATGGGCCACAGCCACCCTAAACGAAGCTGAGTACCCTGTCGTTCTCCGCACCATCAACCCCACAAAACCCCGGATAGATCCGGTTATCGCCAGACTCGTACTCGAAAAACTGCTCCTGCCAAATAAGCAGAAAATCGAGGCACAGCTCAAAAAGGAATGCGACCTCGAGAATACTCGCCTACGCGCAACAATGTCGACAGAGATGGCGATTGAAGCAAAACAGTATACGGAAGCAAAAGCGGTACCGGAAGAATATCAAAGGCACGTCAAAATCTTTAACGAAGAAGAATCGAACCAATTCCCACTGTCGAAACCATGGGATCACGCAATCGACTTCAAACCAAACGCACCGGACACCATCGACTGCAAGGTCTATCCCATGAGCCAAGCAGAGGACGTAGCACTCAAGGAATGGATCGACGAGCAACTGGCAAAAGGGTACATCAGACCCTCCAAATCCCCGTACGCATCATCATTTTCTTCATCAAAAAGAAGGACGGAAAACTACGCCCCGTACAGGACTACCGGAATATCAACAACTGGACCATACGCAATCAATACCCTCTCCCACTCATTCCAGAGCTCATCGCAGATCTAAGCGGAGCGTTCATATTCACCAAGCTGGACATCCGATGGGGATATAACAACGTAAGGATCAAAGAGGGAGACCAGGAGAAGGCGGCGTTCAAAACGAAATACGGACTCTTCGAACCGACGGTAATGTTTTTTGGACTAACCAACTCCCCGGCGACCTTCCAAACCATGATGAACGAAATCTGCAAAGACCTCATTGCGTACCATGAAACGAAGGGAACGACCATCAGGGTATACATGGATGACATAGGCATAGCAACTCGATCAATGGAACAGGCACATATCGACGCGGTACACGACATACTAGACCTGCTGGAAGAAAACGATCTATTCCTCAAACTGGAAAAGTGCATCTTCCATGCCCCTAGCATCGATTACCTGGGGGTAATCATTGAAAAGGGGGTGACACGCATGGACCCCGTCAAAATTTCCGGCATCAAGGACTGGCCAACCCCAAAAAACGTCAAACAGGTGCGATCGTTCTTAGGCTTCTGCAACTTTTACCGCGCTTTCATTCGGAATTTCGCCACGCACGCACGACCTCTCAACAAACTCACACGCAAAGTGTAACGTCTACCACGGACGTTTGCCTGACTTAGGCGCTGTTGTAACGTGGGTTCCCTCGGGGATGAAACCTATGTATATCCGATAGCGGGAAGACTGCGGGATGGGGTTGATACGTGCCGGTAGAATCCCTATACGTATAGAGGGTCTCTTCTATGGGGACTCCTGCTGGTGGGCTTGGGACGGTATGGACGTACTCCCACTGAAGGTTATCGACGATATAATAACAGTGAGTCGGGCGGGCGGTTCTGGCGTTGAGGTATTCAAAGACGAGGTGGCACGTGGTCCCAGGCGGATAAGGCACTACTGGCGAATCTACCATTCACGAAGGAAGATGGAGATAGAGTCACGGGGATCCCTCTTGGTCTCGAAGGGATATGCCGGAGCTAGTTCACTTAAGGGCGATCGCAGACCCTTAGCACAGAAGACGAGTTAGAGAGTGGTATTCGAAGAAGACCAAGATGGGGATCCTGGTCTGTACTACTACGAGCTTAAATACAAGTAAGGGAACTAGTTCCAGCTCCGCTCGAACTCGTAAGTAACCAATAGCGTAAGTAGCGTATCCTAATAATAGAATGCGCAGTCGTTATCGTAACACAGAACACGTACAACAATAGAAGACATCAGTCAGCAAGCCTAATCACGATCACGTACAACAATAGGGCGCATCAGTCATCCAAACACGAGGCGACATGATCCGGAGTCCATGACACATTACATCCGACATACCGAGTCATCGCGAGTACGTCAGAGTCCACGACCGGGCCGGGCAGTCCGAGAACGAAACGTAACATCACCCCCTTTTCAGCGTCAAGCCCCAGCTTGACCACGCATGACGGTGAGGGGGTTAGTGCCCACAGAACGCAGGGCCCTAATGCGGGCTATCTCCTCCGCGTCCTGTTCTGCCTTGGGTCCGCGGTGAAGCGAGGCCCGGATGTTCTCGATGCGGTCTATCGCATGCGCCCGCTGGAGTCGGGCGACGCACCTGTTGCGCTCTATCTCCAACCTCTCCAGCTTCATCTGCTCCGCTGCTACGCGGTGTTGCTGCGCCCGCCACCCGAGTGTCATGCAGTGATAGCGGTGTACCTCGGCGATGAGGGTCGCGTCCTTCTGATGAAGGAGCGCCTGGTCGACCGAATCGACTAATCCAGCGTCGGAGAGCAGGAACGTGAGGTCGTCGTCGGTGTAAGTGGGGGCAGAGGACTGCTCGTCGTAATAGGGGGTGGCGTGGACGGGCTTCCCGTATTGCTGGTTGCAGTTGGCTCGGAAGGCCAGTACGAAGGGGTCGGCGGTGAGGATGAGCTGTTGTACTCGTACCCCCTGGGAGGGGGTGTCTCTGCACGACTCTCGGCCTCCTGCACAGGTTCCTCTTCTGGATCGCGGCGAAGCGCGGATGGATACGGCGTCGGTAATGTGAGAGCTTCCCCGGTGGGTCCGCAAAGCGGGGGGGTTTCCGAGTGTGTCGTGGTGAGATGGGTGGCGTAACGTAAATACGGATGCGCCTCGAGGCGCTCCGCCGGGTCGTATGGATCCCCGCCTTCGTCGGGTCCCGGAGGTGAGGCTGGTCGACTGGGGACGTACCCCTGTTGTTCGTCGCCCGCTGGAGTGGGCGCTCGGGTTGGGATGTACTGGGAGGCAAGTCGGCTGGGCTGGTTGGTCTCGGAATAAACAGTGGGGGTCGGCGAAGGAATTGGGGATGGCCCGGGGGAAGGAGGACGATCTCCTCGCTGGTGAAGGGCGAGGGCAGTCGACAGGGGTGACGATGGCGTGGACTGTACTCGGTAAGGTGCCGAAAGTTCGGTGTTGACGACATAGCGGAAGTTGACTGGGGAGGATGGGCGCATGAGTGGAAGAGTGAGTAAGAGAAGGGGATGGGGACGTCTCTTGGAGTTTCCCTGCGCTTATATGTGTTTCTCTAGCGGGGTTGGAATTTTTGAACTCCCTTATCGCGTCAGCGAATACGTCATCCTTATCGACCCACTGGTTGTCCGAGTCGGGGTATCCCCTCCATTTGACCAGGTACTGAAGTTTGCGACTTCTGCCGAACCGCCGAGAGTCTAGAATCTTCTCGACCTCGTATTCTTCTTCGCCGTTAACCAAGTCTGGCGGTGGGCGCTGATAGTTGGGCCCGTGCGTGGGTGTTTCGCGATAAGGCGTCAGAAGGTCTACGTGGAACACTGGGTGTATCTGCCACTGCGTGGGAAGTTCTAGTCGATAGTTGACTGCGGACATCACCTGAGCGACCTTAAAGGGGCCGTGGCGTCGCGCCGCGAGTTTTGCCGTTGGTTGATGCGTACGTAGGTGGCGTCCTTCGAGCCACACTTGATCTCCGACCTGGAATTTGGGCGTATCTTTGGCCTTGATCCACCCCTGCTGCGCTTTGATCATCAGTGACTGCGCGCGCTGGCGGAGTTCCTTGAACTGTTTGACCCTTAACGCCACTTGGGGTATTGGGGATGGCCTATCGGTCCAATCAGCGCGAGGATTATATCCCATGAGGAGCTGGAACGGAGATTCTTTAGTAGTCTCGCTGGGCCAGTTATTATGCGTGAACTCAGCCATGGGGAGATAATGGATCCAATCGTCTTGTCGTTCGTTGACCCAGAATCGCAAGTACTGCTCCAGCCATTGATTCGTGCGTTCCGATTGTCCATCCGTTCTCGGGTGATAGGCTGTGGAGATGTTTTGTTCGATGCCGAGTATTTTGCAGAGTTCTCGTGTGAATTTGGAAGCGAATCGGGGGTCTCGGTCGCTAATGATTTTGCCCGGGAGTCCGAATCGGGGGAAACACATGTTTGACATACAATGCGGCTGTACCTTCGGCTGAGATTTCTTCTTGACAGGGGATAAAGAGGGACATTTTCGTGCAGTCATGGTCCGTTATCGTGAGGATCGTGTCGCAGCCCTGTGTTTCCGGAAGTTTAGTGATGAAATCAAGGGCGATAGTTTCGAATGGCATAGCTTCGGGTTTGGGAAGATTGGGCGCAGTGGCGCCTTGATGGCCCTGGTATTGACCTTGATTCGCTGGCAATCGGCGCAACCCTTGACATAGTCCGTGACTTCGTTCCTGAGGCCTGGCCACCAGTAATATCTTTCCACGAGTTTGATGGTTCGGCTGATCCCTGGATGTCCGTATACCGGAGGGTCGTGATGGTTTTTGATAAGCTCCCGTTTCTCGAGGAGCCCTCCTGTGACTACCCGTCGTCCGTCCTTGTACCAGGTGCCTTCGATCTTCTTTAGTCCGTGTGGGTCTACCCAGGGGCGGAGTTTGTCTTCCTCTTGGGCGTATACCGGGTTTACCTTTTCCATTTCTTGGACTGAGATGGTGGCGTTGATGCGAAGGGGGTCTTCCGTGGTGTCTATTGCTGCGGCCCTGACGAAGATTTCATCTGGCAGTACCGTCACTTGATCATTATCACCTTCTCCTTGGTCGTAGTCTGGGCGTCTAGATAGGGCGTCTGCCCTTCCGTTGGCTGTTCCTTTGATATGATGAATTTCAATATTGTATTCGGAGAGTTCTAGTACTTCCCGGGCTACTCGGCGGCTTATCTTTTGTGGAGAGCGCCAGTATTGGAGGTTCATGTGATCTGAGAAGACTTTGATCTTGTGTGGCGACCCGGCCAGGTAGTGTCGCCAGTTTCTTAGTGCTTTGACGATTGCTAATAGTTCTAGGTCGTAGATGTCGTAGTTCCTTTCCGCCGCGCTGAGAGTATTGGAGTAGTAGGCTATGGGGTGTCTTTTGCCGTCTTCTTTGCGTTGGAGTAGTACCGCTCCTACCGCGAACCCCGAGGCGTCTACCTCTAGTTCGAATTGATCTTTTAGTTCGGCGTGTGCTAGTACCGGTTCTTCCGTGACGAGCTTCTTGATCTTGTCGAATGCCTCCTGTTCCGTGGGTGTCCATGTCCATTCGGTGTCTTTGCGTGTGAGTTTGTTGAGGGGTCGTGCGTGTGTGGCAAAGTTTCGAATGAAAGCGCGATAGAAGTTGCAAAATCCTAAGAATGATCGCACCTGTTTGACGTTTTTGGGGGTCGGCCAATCTTTGATGCCGGAAATTTTGACGGGGTCCATGCGTGTCACCCCCTTTTCAATGATTACCCCCAGGTAATCGATGCTAGGAGCGTGGAAGATGCACTTTTCCGGTTTAAGGAATAAGTCGTTTTCTTCCAGGAGGTCCAATATGTCGTGTACCGCATCGATATGTGCCTGTTCCGTTGATCGAGTCGCTATGCCTATGTCGTCCATGTATACCCTGATAGTTGTCCCTTTTGTCTCATGGTACGCGATGAGATCTTTGCAGATTTCGTTCATCATAGTTTGGAAGGTTGCCGGGGAGTTGGTTAGTCCGAAGAACATCACCGTTGGTTCGAATAACCCGTATTTCGTTTTGAACGCTGCCTTCTCCTGGTCGCCTTCTTTGATTCGTACGTTGTTGTACCCCCAGCGGATGTCCAATTTGGTGAATATGAACGCTCCGCTTAGGTCGGCGATGAGTTCCGGGATGAGTGGGAGGGGATATTGGTTGCGTATAGTCCAGTTGTTGATATTTCGGTAGTCCTGTACAGGGCGTAGCTTCCCGTCCTTCTTTTTAATGAAGAAGAAGGATGATGCGTACGGGGATTTTGATGGTCTGATATATCCTTTGGCCAGTTGTTCGTCAATCCATTCTTTAAGCGCTATGTCTTCCGCTTGGCTCATGGGGTAAACCTTGCAGTCGATAGTGTCCGGGGCGTTTGGCTTGAAGTCGATTGCGTGATCCCATGGTTTTGATAGTGGGAATCGGTTCGATTCTTCTTCGCTAAAGATTTTGACGTGCCTTTGATATTCTTCCGGTACCGTTTTTGCTTCCGTGTATTGCTTGGCTTCAATCGCCATTTCCGTTGACATTGTCGCGCGAAGGCGAGTGCCTTCGAGGTCGCATTCCTTTTTGAGTTGTTCTTCGATCTTCTGCTTGTTTGGTAATAGCAGTTTCTCGAGTACGAGTCTGGCAATGACTGGATCTATCCGGGGTTTTGAGGGGTTTGTGGTTCGTAGGATTACTGGGTACTCAGCTTCGTTTAGGGTAGCAGTGGCCCACTGGATATCGGGTTGGAAGGTTGCCAGCCAGGGGTACCCTAGGATAATGTCTTCCCCTCCTACGTCGGTCACCAGGAATCGCATGTCCTTGGTGATTCCTTTGGTCTGCACTTCTAGATCCACGCAATGAGTGATCTTGCCTCCTTTGTTGTGCGTGCCGTCAATATTCCAGATCTTTCGATGACGGTCTAACTCTTTGAGGCCTAGCCCCATTCTTCTGACGAAATCCGGATGTATGAAGTTGTTAGTGGCTCCGGAGTCCACTAATGCTCGTTTGTCGGCCATGGCGTAACTTGCGCGCAATGAAACTGGAACATGCATAGATTGATAGCGCGTTATAAACACAGAATTACACCGTAATGCCCTCACCCAGGCCGTCGGGTTTAGGCGCTTTGAAAATCCTCTCGCCCCAATAGGTCCCTGACTACCAAGTCCCTGGCTTCATCGTCAAGGTTTCGGACTCCGTTTATCCAGCTGGTCGCCCGTTCTTGCGGCGTGTCAGTGGTGGCGCGGGCGCCGCGGCTGCTGCCGCCGTCATCTTCGAATTGGATCAGGGGTTCCTCGGCTACACTTTGAACCTCTTCGATGAACGCCCCACGTCCTTGGCGCGGTTGCCAGTTCGCGTTGTTGCGCGGGCGGCGGGGTTGTCGACAGTCGCGCTGGAAGTGGCCCGCTTTGCCACAGTTGTAACAAAGAAGGTTCTTCTTATCGATGATTCCTTGATTTGGTCGCCCCCCTTGCTGAGTGTATGGGGGTCTGGTGTAGTCGATTTCTTCGGATCCCGCCAGTCTGGCTCTGACCCTTCCTGGGGTAGTGTCCATGGCGTCAGGGTGGTTCCTGAATGCCTGCCACCCCTGGCGCGGCTGCTGTGGACGATTTGGAGCGTTGAATGTTCTAAGGGAGGTGTTGCCTGGCTTACCGGGTCCCGGGGGTTTACGTCCCCCCAAACGCGTCTGAAGGTGCATCCACTTGCGCTGTTGCTCTAGCGCGGCTACCTTCCACTGTGCGTATGTGTTCGGGTTGTGGAAATTGTAGGCGTTCTTGTATAACTCCACCGGAAGCCCGCTGGTGAACTTGTCCAGAACGAGCGAGTCGTCGAAACGGTATCCCGCTTCTCGAACCGCTTTCTCAAATTTGGCGACGTATGAGTCGATGTCTTGTCCCTCCATGCGGAAGCCCTTCTGGAGTTCTTGTTGCGCCCTTTCTTTTTCGAGAGTGTCGGCGAATGTGTTGCGGAAGCCAAGTTCGATAGCTTCCCAAATCCATTTGTCGTAGGGACCGTGTTTGGCCTTGTATGCCTTGACCCATTTGGTGGTGGAGAGGACCCATTCGTTGACGTGTTCTCCCTGAATATAAGTCAGGAAGATTAGTGCTTTGCGATAGGGGAGAGTGAACGCGGGGTTGTCGTAGTTGGTTTCTACAAACAGTTCCCATTGGGTGAGGAACTGTTGGACTTTGGTGCGGTCCCCGGTGAATACGAGGGGTTCCTTGCCCATAAATTTCTCGGGCTTGGTTCCACTGGAGACGTTGGGTCCCGTGAATAGGGGTCCTCCTGGATCTCCTCCTCCGTCGTCTCCTCCTCCCCCTCCGCCCCCATGTCCTCCGGGGGGTGGTCCTTCTCCGCGACTTATGCGCGCAGGTTCCTGGAACGTAGCAGGTTGTTCGGTGATGGTGGTGGTCATGTCTGTGGGGATAGACTCAGCTAATAATCCCAACTGTGCTTCTTCTTCTTCGGCTTGTGCTTCGAGGATTCGGATTTCCTCCGGATTGCTTCCCAATGAGGGGGATGGTGCGGGTGTCTTGGGAGTGGGGGAGCGAACTGGTTCTTCCTCTTGTCCGTCTATAGGTCCCCACTGATCTCTAGTGGTGACTTCGCTTTGTAGGATGTCGAGTTTGAGGCTCGATCCAGCTGGTCGGACAACTTGTAGTTTGTAGTGGAGCGCGTCCCACTTGAGTTCTACCCAGCAGGTGTGGTCGAAGTTGAATTCTACTGGGATAAGTCCGGTTTTGCCGTCCTTATAAGTGTAAAGGACTACGTAGCCTGGGTCTCCTTGTTCTGTCTGCCAAAAGGCCTCTTTGAGGTATTGCTTGGGGACGTTACGTTCCCCTCTTCTGTCGATGTGATACGGTCGGAATGGAATCCAAAGGTCGCGGGTTGTTACTGCGGAAGCCACGTTGAAGGATCTTGGTCTTAATGTAACGTCTACCACGGACGTTTGCCTGACTTAGGCGCTGTTGTAACGTGGGTTCCCTCGGGGATGAAACCTATGTATATCCGATAGCGGGAAGACTGCGGGATGGGGTTGATACGTGCCGGTAGAATCCCTATACGTATAGAGGGTCTCTTCTATGGGGACTCCTGCTGGTGGGCTTGGGACGGTATGGACGTACTCCCACTGAAGGTTATCGACGATATAATAACAGTGAGTCGGGCGGGCGGTTCTGGCGTTGAGGTATTCAAAGACGAGGTGGCACGTGGTCCCAGGCGGATAAGGCACTACTGGCGAATCTACCATTCACGAAGGAAGATGGAGATAGAGTCACGGGGATCCCTCTTGGTCTCGAAGGGATATGCCGGAGCTAGTTCACTTAAGGGCGATCGCAGACCCTTAGCACAGAAGACGAGTTAGAGAGTGGTATTCGAAGAAGACCAAGATGGGGATCCTGGTCTGTACTACTACGAGCTTAAATACAAGTAAGGGAACTAGTTCCAGCTCCGCTCGAACTCGTAAGTAACCAATAGCGTAAGTAGCGTATCCTAATAATAGAATGCGCAGTCGTTATCGTAACACAGAACACGTACAACAATAGAAGACATCAGTCAGCAAGCCTAATCACGATCACGTACAACAATAGGGCGCATCAGTCATCCAAACACGAGGCGACATGATCCGGAGTCCATGACACATTACATCCGACATACCGAGTCATCGCGAGTACGTCAGAGTCCACGACCGGGCCGGGCAGTCCGAGAACGAAACGTAACACCTGAGGCATCTACTTCAAGTTCGAATTGATCTTCTAGTTTGGCGTGTGCGAGGACTGGTTCTTTGGTGACAAGTGTTACGCTCCAGCGGGCGTACCTTCCGGAGTTCAGCACTCGACGGGAAACTTGGGGGTTCTTGCGGTATCACGGTGGCGACCAAGACTTCGGCGGTCTATCTTCCTGCCGGATTCTCGAGATCTTGGGTTTTACTGAGTTCTTCTAGGGTTTGAACAATACCGTAGGCGATAACGGCAAGGAGATGCGTAACGCGAGTGGCAAAGAAGAAGAGGAGAACGTGTTCAAGTAAAAGAGACAGGATCAAAGAGAGGACGACTATACAGGGGCTGCCTGTATCTGCTTCGGTCTACTTGTAGGCTGGTAGAATACAAGAAGTCAAGCTAAGGGATATCAGCGAGACTGGGGTGCTACTTATACACTTCCAAGGAGCTTTCAAGCTCAGCTTGGAGTCCGAAACCTAGTACGTATCGTCCAATCGTAAATGAAACAACACGAGTCAGGGGCATACAGTTACAGGGTCAACAATGAGGCAGTGGTGAAACAGGGTCAGAAGTCCATCAATCAGTGGCTGAAACATACAACTCCTGGGCGCATCAAGCCACAGGCACAATCAGACAGTCCATCAGAAACTAGGAACCATACAGTCCATGAGGCAGATCCAATCACGATCCAGGCACAAGCTCATCTGGATCCTTCTGGTGCGAGTCTAGACCAGGTCACGTGCCAGGGTCACGTGACGGGCGCTTGACGTCTTCTTCGGCTATTCCCAGGGCGCTTGCCAGCCCAGGTCACGTTCGTAATACAGGATGTTTCCGGGGTCGATACCTTCACTCCTGGCGGCTGCAACCCATTCTGCACAGTACTGCTCGGCGGTGCTGCACGAGTCCGTACTGGTCGCGCGAGGTTCAGGACAAAACGCAACACAAGTTTCTTGATTTTATCGAACGCTTCCTGTTCTGTTGCCGTCCATGTCCATTCCGTGTCTTTTCGTGTGAGCTTGTTGAGGGGGCGGGCGTGTGTGGCAAAATTTCGGATGAAAGTGCGGTAAAAGTTGCAGAAGCCTAGGAACGATCGCACCTGTTTGACGTTTTTGGGGTTTGGCCAGTCCTTGATGCCGGAAATTTTGACGGGGTCCATGCGTGTCACCCCCTTTTCAATGATTACCCCCAGGTAATCGATGCTTGGTGCGTGGAAGATGCATTTCTCCGGTTTGAGGAATAGGTCATTTTCCTCTAGTAGGTCCAAAATGTCGTGTACCGCGTCGATGTGTGCTTGTTCCGTAGATCGGGTGGCTATGCCTATATCGTCCATGTATACCCTGATGGTCGTGCCTCTGGTTTCATGGTGCGCGATGAGGTCTTTACAGATCTCATTCATCATGGTTTGAAACGTTGCCGGTGAGTTGGTTAGCCCAAAGAACATTACCGTTGGTTCGAAGAGTCCATATTTCGTCTTGAACGCTGCCTTTTCTTGGTCGCCCTCTTTGATCCTTATGTTATTATAACCCCAACGAATGTCCAGTTTGGTGAATATGAACGCTCCGCTTAGGTCCGCGATGAGCTCTGGGATGAGTGGGAGAGGGTATTGGTTGTGTATCGTCCAGTTGTTAATGTTCCAATAGTCCTGTACGGGGCGTAGCTTTCCGTCCTTCTTTTTGATGAAGAAGAATGATGATGCGTACGGAGATTTGGAGGGTCTAATGTACCCTTTGGCCAGTTGTTCGTCAATCCATTCCTTGAGTGCTTTATCTTCCGCTTGACTCATTGGGTAGATCTTGCAGTCAATTGTATCCGGTGCGTTTGGTTTGAAGTCGATAGCGTGGTCCCATGGTTTTGAAAGCGGGAAGCGATTGGACTCTTCCTCGCTGAAGATCTTGACATGCTTCTGATATTCTTCTGGGACCGCCTTTTTCTCCATGTATTGCTTGGCTTCTATAGCCATTTCTGTCGACATTGTCGCTCGTAGGCGGGTATCTTTGAGGTCGCACTCCTTCTTGAGCTGTTCCTCGATTTTCAATTTGTTTGGAAGTAACAGCTTTTCGAGTACGAGTCGTGCGATAACTGGATCTATTCGAGGTTTGGTGGGGTTGATGGTGCGGAGGATAACTGGATACTCAGCTTCGTTAAGTGTGGCCGTAGCCCATTGGATATTGGGTTGGAAAGTTGCTAGCCACGGGTATCCCAGGATTATGTCTTCTCCTCCTACGTCTGTTACCAAGAATCGCATTTCTTTGGTGACTCCTTTGGTCTGTACTTCTAGATCCACGCAATGAGTAATCTTGCCTCCTTTGTTGTGTGTGCCGTCAATGTTCCAGATCTTTCGATGATGGTCTAGCTCCTTGAGGCCTAGCCTCATTCTTTTGACGAAGTCCGGATGTATGAAATTATTAGTGGCTCCGGAGTCCACTAGTGCTCGTTTGTCGGCCATGGCGTAACTTGCGTGCAATGAAACTGGAACATGCATAGATTGATAGCACGTTATGAACACAGAATTACACCGTAGTGCCCTCACCCAGGCCGTCGGGTTTAGGCGCTTTGAAAATCCCCTTGCCCCAATAAGTCCCGGACTACCAAGTCCCTGGCTTCATCGTCCAAGTTTCGGACTCCGTTTATCCAGCTGGTCGCCCGTTCTTGCGGCGTATCAGTGGTGGCGCGGGCGCCGCGGCTACTGCCACCGTCATCCTCGAATTGGATCAAGGGTTCGTCTTGGACGCTTTGAACTTCCTCGATAAATGCCCCCCTTCCTTGACGGGGTTGCCAGTTCGCGTTGGGCTTTGGCTTACATGGTTGACGACAGTCGCGTTGGAAGTGGCCCATCTTGCCACAGTTGAAGCATTTGACGTTACTGGCGTCCATACTTCCTTTGTTAGGTCGCCCTCCTTGTGGGGTGTACAGAGGTCGAGTGTAGTCGATTTCCTCAGAGCCCACGAGGCGAGCTCTGACCCTTCCCGGGGTGGTGTCCATGGTGTCCGGGTGACTCCGGAATGCTTGCCATCCTTGGCGTGGCTGCTGAGGGCGATTTGGAGCGTTGAAAGTTCTGAGGGAAGTATTGCCCGGCTTACCGGGTCCCGGGGGTTTACGTCCCCCCAAACATGTCTGTAGGTGCATCCATTTGCGCTGTTGCTCAAGCACGGCTGTCTTCCATTGAGCGTACGTGTTCGGGCTGTAGAAATTGTACGTGTTCTTGTAAAGTTCTACTGGGAGTCCGCTGGTAAATTTGTTGAGGACTAAGGAATCGTCGAAGCGATATCCTGCTTCCCTGACCGCCTTCTCGAATTTGGCGACGTAGGAGTCGATGTCTTGTCCTTCCATTCGGAAGCCTTTCTGTAGTTCTTGCTGCGCTCTTTCCTTTTCGAGCGTGTCGGCAAATGTGTTGCGGAAGCCGAGTTCAATGGCCTCCCAGATCCACTTGTCATAGGGTCCGTGCTTGGCCTTGTATGCTTTGACCCATTTGGTGGTGGATAGGACCCATTCGTTAACGTGGTCTCCTTGGATGTAGGTGAGGAAGATCAGCGCTTTTCGGTAGGGAAGGGTGAACGCAGGGTTGTCGTAGTTGGTTTCTACAAATAGCTCCCATTGAGTGAGGAACTGTTGAACTTTAGTGCGGTCTCCGGTAAACATGAGGGGTTCTTTGCCCATAAATTTCTCGGGTTTGGTCCCGCTTGACACGTTTGGTCCGGTGAAGAGTGGTCCTCCTGGGTCTCCTCCTCCATTGTCTCCCCCATCTCCTCCATGTCCTCCGGGTGGGGGTCCTCCGCCACGGCTGATGCGTGCGGGTTCCTGAAATGTGGTCGGTTGCTCGGTGATTGTGGTGGTCATGTCTGTAGGGATGGACTCAGCTAGTAATCCTAGTTGCGCTTCCTCTTCTTCTGCTTGTGCTTCAAGAATGTGGATTTCTTCGGGGTTGCTTCCCAAAGATGGGGAGGGTGCTGGTGTCTTGGGAGTAGGGGAACGGACTGGTTCTTCTTCTTGCCCGTCGATAGGTCCCCACTGATCTCTAGTGGTCGTTTCGCTTTGGCGGATGTCAAGGTGAAGGCCTGATCCTGCCGGTCTGACGACTTGTAGTTTGCCGTGGAGTTCGTCCCACCTGATTTCTGTCCAACAAGTGTGGTCGAAGTTGAATTCTACCGGAATGAGTCCGGTCTTGCCGTCCTTGTAAGTGTAAAGAACTACGTAGCCTGGGTCTCCTTGTTCTGTTTGCCAAAATGCTCCTTTGAGGTATTGCTTAGGGACGTTGCGTTCCCCTCTTCTGTCGATATGATACGGTCGGAATGGGATCCAAAGATCGCGGGTTGTTACTGTGGAAGCCACGTTGAAGGATCTTGGTCTTAATGTAACGTCTACCACAGACGTTCGTCTGACTTAGACGCTGTTGTAACGTGGGTTCCCTCGGGGATAGAATCTGTGGTTGTCCGAGTGCTCTGGAAATACTGTGGGATGTGGCCAATACGTGCCTGTGGAGTCCCTATAGGTGTATAACGTCTCTTGAACAGGGATGCCTGGTGGTGGACTTGGGACTTTGCGTATGTACTCCCACTCGAGGTTGTCGACGATGTAGTAACAATGAGTAGGACGAGCAGTGCGGGAGTTGAGATATTCGAAGACAAGATGACATGTGGTACCAGGCGGGTAAGTCACGGTTGGCTGATCTACCATTCACAAAGGAAGATGGAGATAAGGTCACGGGGATCCCTGCTTGGTCACAGAGGGATATGCCGGAGCTAGTTCACTTAAGGACATCGCAAGTCCCTAGTACAGAAGACGAGTGAAAGGCGTGGTAATTGAAGAAGACCAAGATGGGGATCCTGGTCTGTGTACTACGAACTTAAATACAAGTAAGGGAGCTAGTTCCAGCTCCGCTCGAACTCGTAGGTAGCCAATAGCGTAAGTAGCGTATACTAACAATAGAATGCGCAGTCGTCATCGTAATCCGAATCACGTACAACAATAGCGAACATCAGTCAGCATGGTAATCTACATCACGTACAACAATGGGGGGTCATCAGTCAGCCGGAACACGAGGCAACAAGATCCGAAGTCCATGACACATTACTCCTGACATACCGAGTCATCGCAGATACGTCAGAGTCCACAACCGGTCCGAGCAGTTCGAGAATGGAACGTAACACGCAGGCAATAGCGGGGAATCCTGGTGTTACGATTTTCCTTCCTTTTCTCTTGGACGCTTCTGTTCATTGCTTCTCTTTCCTACACCCCATCTTGTTACGCCCATAACTCATCACGCGCCCAACCATTTTCCCATGATCTCTTCGTCGCACGATACGCCCTCATGTCCCCTTCCTTGTATATCAAAGTTCACGGCGCTCCGGTCTCAGCTGACTCCCACATGACCCCGCGCAATCAACGTGTCTCCCATTGTAGTACTGCCTTTGTTCCACTTTTACTTAGGGCTCCACATGTCGCGCCATATGTTTGTTGCGTACAAACATCCTGTACTAGTATATAAGTCGCACGCTACCTAGCTTGTACGGTAGATGTAACGTCTACCACGGACGTTTGCCTGACTTAGGCACTGTTATAACGTGGGTTCCCTCGGGGGTGGAATCTGTGTACGTCCGCTAGTGGAAATACTGCGGGATGAGGTTGATACGTGCCGGTGGAGTCTCTATACGTATAGAGCGTTTCTTCTACAGGGACTCCTGCTGGTGGACTTGGAACGGTATGAACGTACTCCCACTGGAGATTGTCGACTATGTAGTAGCAATGGGTTGGACGGGCGGTCTTGGCGTTGAGGTATTCAAAGACGAGGTGGCACGTAGTTCCGGGCGGGTAAGGCACTACTGGCGAATCTACCATTCACGAAGGAAGATGGAGATAAAGGTCACGGGGATCCCTCTTGGTCTCGAAGGGATATGCCGGAGCTAGTTCACTTAAGGGCGATAGCAAGCCCTTAGCACAGGAGACGAGTTAGACAGTGGTATTCGAAGAAGACCAAGATGGGGATCCTGGTCCGTAGTACTATGAACTTAAATACAAGTAAGGGAGCTAGTTCCAGCTCCGCTCGAACTCGTAGGTAGCCAATAGCGTAAGTAGCGTATCCTAATAATAGAATGCGCAGTCGTCGTCGTAATCCGAAACACGTACAACAATAGAGCATCAGTCAGCAAGCCTAATCATGATCACGTACAACAATAGAGGGCTATCAGTCAGCACAACACGAGGCGGTAAGATCCGAAGTCCATGACGTATTACTACTAACGTGCCGAGTCATCACGAACACGTCAGAGTTCACCACCGATCCGGGTAGTCCGAGAACGAAACGTAACAGTAGACTTGACTTCTTGTGTATTACCACATCGTTGTCAATCCACGAACGACTTGTACGCTCGCTGTTTCGCTTGAGCACGACTTTGGTTCGCTTTTTCGCTTGAACCCCCAGAACTCTCGACTACCACCCACGTGTCTGAGGAGACCGTGTGGTGCTTATTCATCATCAGACTTGGTCTTAACCGACTAACTCGCATCCCGTTACCTCGGCCTGAACGACTTAGTGACATGCACGTCGCACATAACGTTCCTGTGGTAACGTTACACCTGGGTTCAAGCGCAAAGGCGAACCAAAGTCGTGCTCAAGCAAAACAGCAAGCGTAAAGTTGTTTGTGAGATGACAGGAGTGTGGTATTACACAAGAAGTCAAGTCTACCATACAAGCTAGGTAGCGTGAGACTTATGTTGATAAGTGACCTTTGCGCACTTAGCGGCTCTGGACGGACCGGACTTGCAGCATGGACTGCTTTAGATAAGATATATAGGACTTGTAGATTAGATATTATGATCTGTACAATCTCGGACTTCTTTCTTATCTATGACATCATGTACAATGACATCATTCGGACTTCTCTGGACTTTACATTGTACTTTGCGTCTTTGTACTTTACTTTGTTCTATCTTTATTGTGATGTCACTATGATATCATCTTGGTCTGGATTCCTTTTGTTCTTATTGCCTTGTTCTCTTTCTGTACATTCCTCTTGTCCCATACCAAGAACAATGCTCCTTGTAGTACGTGACTCTGTGTTACTTTCCTTGTATCAGTGTCACTCTCTGTAAAGTATAAGTAGTGTAGCTTGTACGCTCCTGGTCCACATCAGTTCCTCACTGCTTGTGTGCCAGGTATGTTCCCTCCCCTCTAATGTAAGATCAGTTCCTCACTGCTTGTGTGCCAGAACTACCTTCTAGCTTCTCTTGCAAGATCCCCTCTGCTGCTTACCAGTTGCTCAGTGTATCTCACCACAGTATCCCTTGTCACTGTGAGTATGCTGTCCATCTCTGCTGTTCATCAACTTATATACTGGTACAGGATGTTTGTACGCAACAAACATATGGCGCAATTGCACGAGTCCAGGACGAAAGTAGAACAAAGACAGAACTATAGTAGGAAGTGGGGTGATTGTGCGGGGTTATGTACGAGTCAGCTGTTACCGGCGCGCCGTGAACTTTGATATACAAGGAAGAGGGCGTAAAGACGTATCGTGCGGCGAAGGGATCATCAGAAACAGTGGAGCGCATAAGAAGTTATGGGCGCAACAAGATGGGGTATGGGAATGATAAGCAGTGAACAAAAGCGTTCCAGAGACAAAGAAAGGAAATCGTAACAGATTGGCTATATTCCAACAGCCAAACTGACCAGCCTCACCAACAAGGCAGCTCGGCAGCGTGCGCTCGCCAACCTCTTTCACTCCTGCATGCAAACTATATTGGCCCTGATCACAAGCTATGGCGAAACGGGAGTCACGATGATGAGCAGGGATGGGACATGGCACCGATGCCATCCCATCTTCGCTCTCTTTGTTGGGGATTACCCCAAGCAGGTACTTGTAACATGCACATACAGTGGCCAGTGCCCCAAATGCACCATACCTCATGACCAACTTGGAGAATCTGCTAGGTCCCCGCTCCGCCATTATGATCAAGCCATCAAAACCTATTCATTGGCGGATGAAGATGTCCACGTGTTCCACGCCACATGTCGCGAGGTGCCCCTCAAGCCTGTCTTTCACCCTTTCTGGGAGTCTCTGCCGCTTGTCAATATATTCGTTTCCATCACTCTGGACATCTTGCATCAAATGCTTCAGGGCATAATGAAACATCTGATCGCGTGGCTGACACATTCAGGTCTTTTTGGCGCTGGGCAGATCGATGTGCAGTGTCGGTCCTTGCCACCCAATCACCACATCAGGACCTTTTCAAATGGGATATCGACAATTTCTTGCGTCTCGGGACAGGAACACAAGGATATGTGTCGGATACTACTCGGATTAATTGTAGACCTCCCTCTTCCCTCTGGACAAGTCACCTCACGCATTATTAGATTGGTACACGCACTTTTGGACTTCCTGTATCTCCCTCAGCTTCCTTCTCATACTACCAATACAGTTGCTCGACTCGACTCGGCTCTGGCTCAGTTCCACAATGTTGGCAAATACATGTGCAATTCCATTCTTGCTCCACGCCTCACACCGAATCTACTTTAGTACAATACAATCGTTATTCGCCTCCGCATACCTCAGACTACTAGCATGACAGCCGTACGTACTATACTTTCAACTCCGTTGTTACGATTTTCCTTCTTGTTTCCTTGGACGCCTCCGTTCCTTGCTTCCCACTCCCATACCCCACTTTGATATGCTCATAACTCCTTACGCGCCCAACCATTTCTGATGATCTTTTCGCCGCACGATACGTCTTTACGCCTCCTTCCTTGTATATCAGAGTTCACGGCGCTCCGGGCTCAGCTGACTCACACATGACCCCGCGCAATCACCATGTTTCCCATTGTAGTTACGCCTTTGTTCTGTTTCCATTCCGAACCTTGATATCGCGCCATATGTTTGTTGCATACAAACATCCTGTACTAGTATATAAGTCGCACGCTGCCTAGCCTGTACGGTAGACTTGACTTCTTGTGTAATACCACATCGTTGTCAATCCACGAATGACTTATACGCTCGCTGTTTCGCTTGAGCACGACTTTGGTTCACCTTTGCGCTTGAACCCTAGAACTCCCGATTATCACTCGCGTGTCTGAGGAGACCATGTGGTGCTTATTCATCATTGAACTTGGTCTTAACCGACCACCTCGCATCCCGTTACCTCGGCTTGAACGACTTAGTGATGTGCACGTTGCACATAACGTTCCTGTGGTAATGTTACATCCGTAGTACAAATACTCCCGCCCCCTCGTACTTAGCACCTCAGACATCACCCGCACACGCGCGATCCTGAGGTGAGCTTACTTTACCACTCGTTTACTTTTCCCACACGCTTATGCCTAGATAGATACTGTGTTCTATCTAGGTAAATAGATTATTAGACATCACCCACACACGCGCGATCCTGAGATACTGTGTTCTATCTAGTTCGCTCCACGCGTGAATCCTGGGCTTCCAAAGTCGACCATAACTTACAGGTTATGGGCCCTGCTGAGCATTGCTAATACCCCGAATTACTCGCAAAACCCTCGCCGCTTGATATCACCATGACCGGAACGCTGTCCGCCTCATCCTCGTCCACCGCACCTCCTCAACCCCCTCCCACCATTGAACAGCTCCCCGCCAACATCCCTCGCCTGGAAACAGACGGCTCGAATTGGGCTGTCTTCGTCACGCGCTTCCACAAGGCAATGAAAGTAACCCACCGATGGGGCTTCTTTGACGGCAGCAACTCATGCCCGCTGCCCAAAGACCCCTCAGCCCCTACAAGCGACGAAAGGGTGGCAAAGGAGAAGTGGGAGTATGACGATGAGGTAGCGCAATACCTCCTCTCGCAGCGGCTCCCTGACTCAACGGTTGTGTGCATGGGTGCTTACCACACCGCACACCTCCAATGGTTGAAGATCACCGACGAATTCACAGCAAAGAGCATCTACGTGCAAAACGATCTCGAAAACACATTCTTTGAGATGCGTTGCCCCAAGGGAGGCGATGTCCGTGCCTTCCTCACCAGCATACACTACAAGCACGAAGAACTCACGGCCACTGGAGTAACCATCTCACACAGAGACTACCAGTGGATGGTGCTCCACGGCATCCCGGAAGAGCTCGCGCGGTTCGCGGCAAACCTCCTATCCGCCACGCGCCTCGTTCACTCCGTCACCACCGTCGACACAGACACCCTCATCGATCACATATGCGAGGAAGCGGATCGCATAAAGAACATCCATCGGGCCAAGCCCCAACCCAACGCATCCAGGGCCAGGTCTCAGGCCGCCGATGACACCCTCGCAGCCACGGGCTCCGAGAACAAGCGATGCCACCGCAAGGGCAACTGCCACAACTGTGGCAAGGCAGGCCACTGGGCATGGGAATGCAGATCCCCCAAAAAGGAGACACCGGGCAAAGAGCACAAGGTAGAGACGAAGCCTGTCGGGTCAGCGAACGCTGTCGTGGCCAAAGACAAGGACGTCAACAAGTGCTGGGCCGTGGACCTCGCACCAGGGGAGCCAGTCGGAACGGATGGGAACACCACAGCGGCAGCAGCAGTGCCAGCTAGGACCAACCAGGGCGAGCGCATCGAGTTATATGACTCAGGCGCAATGCGCCACATATCCCCCTACAAATCCGACTTCGTCACCTACACTGTTCTCAACCTGCCCATCTACCTCAACGCCACGAACCAGCAGAAGTTTCCCACCATTGGGACCGGGACCCTCACCGTTCACACCCCGAACGGCAGCACCCCGTCCACCCTCACCCTCACAGATGTCCTCCACGCGCCGGCCATCGGATACACCCTGGTATCACTCGGCACGCTGGACAGGGAGGGATACCACGCCTCGATCGGTGACGGACACCTCGACCTATTTGCCCCAGTCACCAGACACGTCGCCCGCATTCCCCAGTCCTCACGCGGCCTATATCATGTCGCACACCCCGCAGAGTCCGCACACTCCGTCGAGACTGTCACGGTCATGGAGCTGCACCGTCGAATGGGCCACATTGTGCCAGCCAGCACCCGCGCCCTCGTCGAGAAAAATCTTGTCACCGGGATCAAACTCGACCCGAACTCGCAAGAGGCCAAGTGTGATGCCTGCATCTTCACGCACGCAACCCGCCAGCCCGTACCAAAGATGCGCATTGGCCCACAGGCCCAACGCTTTGGCAAGGAGGTCCACACGGACATGTGGGGACCGTCACCTGTCACTAGCAAATGCGGGTGCCGGTACTTCATCACCTTCACGGATGATGCTACCCGGTACACCATCACCTACCTCCTGCACACGAAGGCTGAGGCTCTTGGGGCATACAAGGCCTTCGAGAAGTGGGCTGTGACGCAGCAACACTGCATGGCCATCAAAGTCCTTCGGTTGGACCGCAGCAGCGAATACCTCAGCTGTTACGCTCCGTAGGGCGCACTTCGGGAGATCGCACTCGACCGGGTTCCAAGGGATTCCTAACGACCTAGGTGTTGACTCGCTCTTGTTCTGTCGCTTGAGCTAGCGCTTGCTGTCGTTCTTGCTTGTCGATGATAAGTCCGAAACGGACAATCTGGAGAACTCGGATAGCAACAAAGAGGTAGAAGAAATGAATGACTTCGCTCGTATATGCTGAGCTGGCACGCTCGATCAATCGGTCACGTGATGGAGGGAAAACACCGCTATGGCAGAGGGGCTAACTCCGAGGTCTGCGTAGGGTACGGACGCCGCTGTAATGCTGGACTAACTCCGAGGGCACGTAGGGCACAGAGAAGAGGAGGTGGATTGAGAGCAAAGGGGACTGGGGGGAACTACTCGGACTAGGTTGTACGGACTATACAAGAAGTCAAAGCTACCGTCTAAGGTCGCTTCTACGTGCTACTTATACTCGTAGGGAGAGCTATTGGAACTCAGCTGAAACCCTAATACAACTATCACATGAGTGCTGCGGAAACTGCGGAACTGCGGAAAACACATGTCCAACGCCACTGATGGTGGCTGAAACATACAGTCCATGGGCGCATCAAGCCACAGGGACGAGGCACGGGAAAGTCAAGACAAATACAGTAACGGATCACAAACCAGGCACAATCGATAACACACGTTCTAATCCAGGCACAGGCTCATCTGGACTCTTCTGGTGCATTCTAGGCCAGGTCACGTGCCAGGGTCACGTGACGGGCAATGACGTCACCGGCGCTAATCTTCCGGTCTTTGAGGTGGGTCTTGTGGGAACATATACTGGGTGGCCAGTATAGCTGCGCGCAGGTGCAGAGCGCGACTTTGGTGGAACTTCCAGAGGCGTTCCCTAGCCTCGGCTTCTTCGGCTGCTTGCGCATCGGCGTCTAACGGATCTCTTGCGGGACTCCAAGCGACAAACTTCACGGGGGACGAATCTTCTTGGTCACGTGGTGGCGTAGTGGCGCGTTCCGGAGGGCCAAACGTAACATCAGCGAGGCGTTCGACCAGCACCTCAAGGAGGCCGGCACCGCACGACACCTCACCGTGCACAACACCCCCCAGCTCAACGGCGTCGCTGAGTGGCTCAACCACACCCTCGCCGAATGCCTCCGTGAAGCGCAGCAATGCACGCAGCTATCAGGAATGGTGTCCTCACCTTTGAGTAGGTTGAGAGACTATAGAGTGGAGAGGGTGCACAAGTGAGAAAGAGAGTGAAATTGTATTCGCCTCCCTCCCCATAGGAGGCATTATATACCCTATGGCCCCACCATGTCCGGAAGTGCAAAAGTGATGAGTACAGGCGTCCACAATATCGCGTTTTTACATACGCCTGATGTAAATTACCACTTCGACTTAGTCATGAGACTACTTTTTGCTCAGAGGTGAATTGCGCCTAGTATAGTACGTATCCTAACTACCGTAATAGGAAAGCATACTGGCAGTAATGTCGTAACTGCTATAGATAAGGGCCTTACATACTTATTACGTTCCAACACTCCCCCTTGCTTAGTGCAGCTAATTAAAGCGCGTCTAAGCAAACAGCAAGAACCTCATGAGCATTGGGGATGAGCATCAAGTGAGGGTTGCATAAGAGTCGGTGAGACTACAACTGTCTCTAACACGTCTCATTAAGTTGTGAATGATGATCATTAATGATATCTTCCAACTTGGAGTGTCATTACTATGTCCCCATCAGGGACAGGACATGTGAACTACCTTGCGGAGTTCAATAAGGCTTAGAGTCAGGTGTCTGCTAATGAAGCGACATCGCACCATGTCTAGGAGAGAAAACGGTGATTCTGTCCTGTTCTGTTCTTCACAAAGAAGAAGTGGTGGACATGGAGGACAGTAGAGAAACATATGCTCCGAAGAGCAGACAAGCTTCTCTATAACTTCCTTCACAAGTCACCATCATCAGGCATGGTGTGCACAGGGTGGCGAATTGCCAAACTCTAGCCCTAGTTGTTCCCTGAATTTAAGGAACTTAATGCGACCCAGATTCTTAGTAAAAAGATCGGCGGGGTTCTCAGCTCCTTCAATAAAGAATAATTCTATCTTCTTTTCACGGATCACATCACGAATGTAATGGTGACGTAAATCAATATGTTTGATCCGTTTTTCCTGAACAGGATTAGAAGATAAAAATATGGAGCCTTGATTATCTCCGCACAATGGAATCGGTCCAAGGTTTATTCCAAGCTCACTAAAGAGTGAGCGAATCCAGACCAATTGTCTGCTTGTATCACACAGCGACATATACTCTGCTTCAGTGGACGAAAGCGCGATAGATTTCTGCGCTCTAGAATTCCAGCAGAATACTCCATTTGCCATTTTTACTAAGTAGCCCGTAGTGGACTTTCTGGTGACTGGGTCAGAAGCCCAATCAGAATCTGCGTATGCTATTATACCACCATCGCTTTTGCCGTCAAAGACTAAAGCATAATTTGAAGTACCAAGTAAATAGCGGCATATGTAGAGTGCACGCTTGTAATGGTCCTCAGATGGGTTGGCAGCAAACTGCGCCATTTTTGTAACAGCATAGGCAATATCTGGTCGCGTACCAATCATAATGTATAGGAGAGATCCTATCACTTGTTGGTAGGACGCTCGGAGTTCTGGGGTTGCAGTTCCCTTATTAGGGGATGGATGATACCCTTCCGGTAGTGGAGTAGGTACTGATTTGGCATTAATCAGATTAAAACGCTGCAGCACTTTCTGAAGGTAGTCCTGCTGATCTAGTAGGAGTTTACCCTTAGAGCGTAGTATGCGCATGCGTAAAAACTCTTTGGTATCACCAAGGTCTCTGCATTCCCATATTTCCATGAAGCGTCTCTTCAGGGATGCTATGTCCTTTTTACTTTTTCCAAGGAAGAGGACGTCATCGACATAAACAATGACTACGATTGTTTTGTCTTCATTCACAAACAGACCTGAGTCTGATTGAAGTCGTGTGCAGCCAAGGGTGCTCATAGACTTATCCAGCGCTCTCCACCAAGCGAGTGCAGCTTGTTTAAGTCCGTAAATAGCTTTCCTAAGGCGCATGACTTTATTTTGTTGGCTAGGGTCTTTAAACCCTTCAGGTTGTTCCATGTAGAGTTCCTCGTCAAGGTCTCCATACAGGAAGGCAGTTTTGACGTCAAGTCCAGAGATGTGCCAATCCTTCAGCGCTGTAAGCGCGAGCATCATCCGGACAGTCTCAAACCGTACCACTGGCGAGAATATTTCGTCATAATCTATGCCTTCAACCTGAGAAAAGCCTTTGGCAACTAGCCTGGCTTTTTTACGGCCATCTGACTTTAAGTCAAATACCCATCTATTCTTGATTACCCTTCTGCCTTTCGGCGGGTTAACAAGATCATAGACTTTGCGTTTGCGAAGAGAAGCAAGCTCTTCTTGGCACGCATTACGCCACTCCTCCTGGGGTTCACTTGGCATTTTAAGAATGTCCCGATAGGTCCATTCGCGAATATTAGAGGTATCAGGTGACTCTAGATCCACTGGTGAGACTGCTTTGGCGAGCAGAAGATCTAGAAATCTGACTCCCCCTTCCTGAGCTAGGCGGATCAGCAATTGCTGATCTACTTCGTCTGAATCCTGCGGAGTATCACTCTGTGCACTGGAAGAATCAGAAGCGGCTTGTTCAGGATCATCACCTGAGACCGTCTGATCTTGACGTGGACGCTGCTGGGAGCTACCCTGCTGCGGCTGTGTCATTTGTCGCCATGTGCGAATCCGCGCAATGTCTCGAATAATCGTAGTAGGGGGCCTATCCCCATAGACATTATCAGGACGAGTAACTAATTTCCTTGTACGCCCCGATCGCCTAGGTTCACTAGGACCAGGTACTGGGTCAGGGGGTAAAGGCGGAGGTAGCTGCGATCCAATCCCTCTAGTATGAGTACTAGGAGGGGGTCCAGCGGCCGGCTGGGGAGCGCTTCTCCCTTTAGGAATAGGAGGCTCAGGTGGTGGGTCATCATCATCACCAGGAGTGGTATGGTCTTTAGACAGCTCATGGGGAACTGTATCATCATCTAACTGAGTTACACCACGGGGCTCGCGTCTAGGATTGTCTTTAGGACACCTAGGAAATAGAGCTTCATCAAAGAGTGCCTTGTCTGAATAGAACAAGGTGTTCGGTGTGCGCATGAAGACATCAGCCTTCATTCCAGGTCCTCTACCAAGGTAGATCATAAGCTCGCTTTTAGGGGAAAGTTTATTCACGCGGCGAGCTTCTGGAATGTGTACATAGGCACCACAACCGAATACTCTAAGATGCGATATATCAGGGACTTCATTGTGTAATAGTTTGTAAGGAGTCTGCCATTGAAGGCGACTTATGGGGGTTCTATTATAACAATGTGCAGCGTGTTGGACTGCAAATTCCCACCAGCTCTGTGGTAAACAAGCATCAAGGCGCATGGCCTGAGCTTTGTCCATTATTGTGCGCATAAAGCGCTCAGCGCGCCCATTCTGCTGTGGCGTATGTGGCGCAGACTGTAGCACTGTTATGCCGGCATCCTTAAGCTGCTTTAGGAAAGCATCCGATTTGTATTCACCGCCGGCATCGGACATCCATTCTTTTATGGTAGCGTTAAATTGATTTTTAATTAACGCAAGCCACTGCTTTAAAGCAGTAATAGCAGAGGCTTTGTCCCGTAAAAGAGTGATCCATGCAAATGAAGTATAATCGTCAAAGAAGACAATAAAATACTTATATTTGTGGTATGACGGTATAGGGAAGCTTTTCAAATCGGAATGAATTCGATTGAAAGAGGCTTTAGCCCTTGTAACAGACGGAGGATGTGAGGCAGCAGGCATTTTGCCTTGCGCGCACCCAGGACATATTACATCAGAGGTGGGAATAGTTATCCCTTCTGGAAAGCCCTTAGTGTTTTCCTTAGCTCGTCTTAGAACCTCTTTAGATGGGTGACCAAGGCGACGATGCATAAGGTCATAGTCTACATTAGATAACGCAGACTGGTTCGCAATAAGCGACTCAGTTAGAGTGGATATAGAGGCATCTAGCCAATATAACGATTGTCCGTGAAGAAGGGGTTTACATTGGACAATTGTTTTCTTTTTACGTAGCAAGTTAATATGCTGCGAATTCCCCAAAACTGCGCAAACCTTGCTGTAAGAAGACTCCCATAGATAGAAGACGTGTGCTCATTCTCGGAATGTACAGAACCGGGTATACCCGTGTGATCACGAGTTTGTCTGCGATGTAATGCTCAAGCAAGACAGTTCCGGTCCCTTCAACATATAGAGTATGAGCAGCAGTCTTTACAGGAATCTTATCAGACTGAGCAGTTGGCTTATAGTCGATGAAATCACTAAGTTGATTAGTGAAGTGCGCTGATGCTCCCGAGTCAAGAAGCCACATATTTTTAGTACGCTCTAAACACTTAGCGCATTGACTGAAGTACTCATTGTGCTCACACTCAAAAGAATCGAGGAGAGCGCTACTAGAATTGTACATTTTGAGTGACTTCGGTGCTACTACATGCGATTCTCGTAGATATACGATACTATTACAGATGCCAACCCTTGGTCTTCTTAGGGGCGGGACTAATTCTGTAATGTTATCAGCACGTGGTGCGCAAAGTGAAGAAAAGACGTACTCTTCATCACATGATCCCCAATCGAGGATCTCAGTATCCGGGCCAGTCAAGAAGGACTCCGGAGTCAAGGAGCGGCCTAGAGAGGCCGAAGGAGAGACAAGGGCATCGAAATAAGGATGTGTTTCTCTGCCGTTATCTCGAAGGTACTGTTGGTTGCTACGCCAGATAGATTCGATTTGTTCGTTAGAACGAGATCGAGGGAAGCGGCCTTCGCCGGTAGTAGCCCACCTGACTGTCGCTTCGACAATGGAAGCAGGGTTGACGTAAGGAGGCGTGGGGGCACGATTTTCTGTATCAGAACCCCCATTGCTTACAGTCAGATCCGACAAGTCAATTTGGAGAGCATTAGAATGCTCACCAAAGATCTCGGTGTCATCAAGTCCGTCGGTGTTCATTATCGGTTGAGCGCTGCCCGAAGGCTGCCGCGTCATATCGATATCGAAATCGGAGTCGTACTCCTCTTCCATGAACGTCTCGAGACGAGGTTTCATGAGGACGTCAATGTCAGCAAAGCGCTGCTCAAGCGTCTTTACGGTCTGGACTGTAGCGGGTACATCCAGCCGTTCAGCGAGCGTCAATGCCTTATTGACCGAAGGGAAGAAGCCCGAAGTCCTCTGAGGAGAGGATGATTCGACTTCTGTCCTCGTGGTGACACCAGATGACCCAATATGAGTCACCTTGTGAGAAGTAGGGGGTGGTAATGCGGCGACAGAAGCAATATGCGAGTGCTGTGGAGCACGTGCAGGTGCCTTGCCCTTCCCTTTGGCCTTGCCTCTTCCAGAACCTCGTCCTCCGCGCTGCCTGTTAGGCTGCTGCTGGGTGGACGGGCCGGGGGCACTAGGCTGCTGCGACGAAGAACCCTGCTTCGAGAAGCGAGGGTCTGTGCGCTTCCGCTTAACGGCAGAGAGCTTCTGCGCGTTATGAGCGGCCTTATGCTGTCCGCGATTAGTTTCAGTCTCATATTGGCTCTCAACACAAGCCGATACAGTAGTGAGCTGAAGATCTGCCAAGGCAAGATTATTGCACATGACAGGAATGAGGTGCTCCCATTTCTGGGGTAAAGCGGACATTGCAATGAGGGCTTGCAGCTGTGGGCGGATAGCAAGGGTAGTGGCGTTAGCACCAGTACCAACAGTTACTGCTCCAAGACGAGCAAAAGCGGCAGCCATCTTCTCGAACTGAGGAGCGGGATGCTGATTTGTGTTGAAACGGATAGAGATGGCTTCTTTGAAGTCCTTGTAGATGCGGGGCATAGAGACCGCACCGTACCGGTCCTTCACAGAGTCCCAGAGCGCCTGAGAAGTCGCTCCGGAAACTGCCTGCTGAATGGCAGGTGAAAGGCGTAGGGTAAGATTACCCCTTGCCATCTCATCACATTTCATCCAAGCCGCTCTATCAGCGGCATCAGCAGCGGGAGGTTGAGGGATGGTGCCAGCAACGTAGCCCCAGAGCCCTTGCGACATGAAAAAGGCGGTCATTTGCGTAGACCAGGAGGCCCAGTTAGAGCCATCGAAAACAGGGACAAGTGTAGTGAGTTGGGACGACATGGTAGTAGAGATCTGTTGGCTTTAAGGACGTCAGCATTGTCTTACAATACTGAGCGAGATGAAAAGCCAATATTAGTCCCATACATGACCCGAAGGTCAATACTATAACTGTTGTACCGGTCTTTGCAGTCTGCCGGATAGCCGCTCTAGCCGATATAGAACTGCTCGACATCACCCCAAGGTTATCATGTGCAGCGCCTCAAACTTAATTGAGGTTGTTCACATGGCCTTGTTTAGGTAGGTGAGCGGTCTGGTCTGTGTACTCCTCTAGAGTACAATATTGGGTTGCTAGTAGCCAGGGAGCCTCCTTAAGGTCTAGTGCCCTCCAACCACACGGGTCCCCTCTTTTCAAAGGTGACGCCGTGGTGGGCGGTGACCAAGGTGCAGCTCTATCAAAGAGCGCAACGGCAAACCCTGTAGCAGGGCCCATAACCTGAAGCGCAGCAATGCACGCAGCTATCAGGAATGGTGTCCTCACCTTTGAGTAGGTTGAGAGACTATAGAGTGGAGAGGGTGCACAAGTGAGAAAGAGAGTGAAATTGTATTCGCCTCCCTCCCCATAGGAGGCATTATATACCCTATGGCCCCACCATGTCCGGAAGCGCAAAAGTGATGAGTACAGGCGTCCACAATATCGCGTTTTTACATACACCTGACGTAAATTACCACTTCGACTTAGTCATGAGACTACTTTTTGCTCAGAGGCGAATTGCGCCTAGTATAGTACGTATCCTAACTACCGTAATAGGAAAGCATACTGGCAGTAATGTCATAACTGCTATAGATAAGGGCCTTACGTACTTATTACGTTCCAACACTCCAGGCCTTCACTCACTCAAGCGGCCTCCCCAAGTTCCTCTGGGGCAAAGCGCTACGGCACGCCACCTGGCTAAAGAACCGCACTGCAACGCAGGCCCTCGACGGTCTAACGCCGTTCCAGGCACTGTTTGGCCACGCACCCGACCTCTCGGGCCTGCAGCGATGGGGCACGCACATATGGGTGCACGACGACATGGGCACCAAGCTTGACCCATGCGCACGGGAGGGCCGTTGGCTCGGCTTTGAAACCGAGTCACACACGCACCGCGTCTATTTCCTGGCCACGTGAAACATCACAACAGAGTGCAACGTGTACTTCAGCACGGCATTGCAGCTCGAGGGGGAGGGAACACTGCTCCCAGGAACTGAAGGCGAGCAGCATGCCGCGCCGCTGACTACCACGACCCCTTCCACCACCTCCCCTTCACCCCTCCTATCACTGGTCAACACCCTCGCGCAGCACGCGCCGAGCCCATCATCACCCCCATCACCTCTCACCCCCATCTCCGAGTCCTCGGCATCCGACAGTGCGGAAGGCAACGATGAGGCTGACCCGTGGAGAACGCCACGACCAACCCGGATCCAGAAGCTGTCACGCACCCTATGCCACCTGCTTGAAGGAGTAGGCGTATCGTCAGTGCGCCATTCTGACCCCCTCATCCCCACCGGACTCCAACTACCCGGCGGATTCGACGGAGACGCCGAGGAGACAGGGGGAGTATGGGCCGTCAACACTGCATCTGACGCACTCGAGGACTCAGGCTGGCTCGAGCATGTCCTTGCTGCCAAGACCGCAGAGGCAGAGGCCCTAGAGCCGCGAACACTGGCCGAAGCAAAACGCCGCCCAGACTGGCTTCTCTGGGAGAAGGCCATCACCAACAAGCTCACCACACTCCACGCAGCCGGCACCTGGTGCCTGGAGGAGCCCCCACCCAGAGCCAACATCATCAGCTCAAAGTGGGTCTTCAAGGCAAAGAAGGACGCCGCGGGGAACATCGCCCGCTACAAGGCCTGCCTTGTCGCCCAGGGCTTCTTGCAAATCAACGGCATGGACTATGACAACACGTTCACCCCTATTGCGAAACTCGCATTGTCGCGCGCCATCATCGCGATGGCCAACCGGCTCAACCTCATCCTCCACCAAGTCGACATCAAAGGCGCGTACCTCAATGGCGTACTACGCAACAACGAGGTGCTGTTCATGTGGCAACCTCCCGGGTATGTGGCACCGGCCTTGGGGACGCAAGTCCTGCAACTGCAGAAGGCCTTATACGGCCTGAAGCAGGCCAGGCGCCACTGGTACCAAACCTTTACTAACATCCTCACCACCCTCGGATTTGCGCAGTGCTCCGTGGACCAAGCTGTCTACCACAAAACCAACCTGAAGACACGCAAGACCATTGTCATCGCCATGCACGTCAATGACTGCACCATTGCCGCCACCGACCCACCCCTCGTCGAAGACTTCAAACGCAGCCTCGCCAAGCACGTTGAAGTCTGTTGGAGTTCAGCCACACACGCTGAGTAAGCGTCAGGTAACTCCGAGGTGGCTGAGGTCGGAAATGACCAAGTCGAGCACAGCTGCCTTACTATACCCCTATAGACTTAGCATAGAAATTTCCGTTTGTTGAACTTATATACTCGTAGTCACAGTAGCGTCACCTCAGTCTTTTCTCCCGAAGACTGAGGTCAGTACTTTACTTTCCTTCTCGTATACTACCTTACTGATTGTACCTTAGTTGCTTTTTCCCACGCCTCTAACAGGTAGCTAACTAATACTACTAGTCTTTTCTCCCGAAGACTGAGTCACTTTTTCCCGCGCCTCTAACAGATTATGAGACCTGAGCCTCTCTAAGTCTCCCAGAATATACGTGCCCCATAAACCATCCATACAACACACATGTCTCCATCCGGATCTGGAAGCACTTCCTCAGGAAGCAGTGGCTCTGGAGGATCATCCGGGGCTGCTCCTACACCAAAGGGACACCCACGCATGTATGACATCCCGTTCCTGGATGACGAAGGCAGCAACTTTGCATTCTGGAAATTTCGCATGCGCATGGTCTTAGAGCTCCAAGAGCTATGGGGGCTCATAGATGGTTCTGAAGTCAAACCTGACCCCAAGACGGACGCCACCGCCTATGCCAAGTGGGCCTACAAAGACCGGGAAGCACGCACACAAATCACTCTCACCCTCAAAGATGAGCCGCTAAACTCAGTCCTATTCGCAACGACTGGAAAAGAATGCTGGGACAAACTGTCAGAACGCTATGAGGGCAAAGGTGAACAAAAAATAGTTTACCTTATCGACGAAGTCTTCCGGAGCACGCTCTCCAAGTCCGAACCCCTTGAGCCCCAGATAAATGCCCTCATTCGCACTGCCAACACCATCTCCAATCTCGGCCTCACGCTCGAGGACAAGCTCCTCGCATTCGCCATCATCTCCTCCCTTCCAGCCTCATTCTCCACTCTCAAAACCATCCTTTCTACCACCAAAACCTCCAACCTTTCAAGTGAATATGTCAAGTCCCAAATTATCCTCGATGAGCAACGCCGGGTGCGTGAGTCAGGGGTTGGTGCCACTGCATACTTCGTGAAGGCTGCCAAGAAAGGGAAAAGGTTTAGCGATAAGCCAGAAGGACAGAAGAGGAAGAAATGTACGCACTGCAAAATCCGTGGACATGAAGTGAGCGAGTGCCGAAAGCTCAAAAAGGAGCAGGAGGAGGCAAAGGCAAAGGCAGACAACAACTCCACACCCAAGCCAAAGCCCACAAACGCATCAGCAAAAATCGCCGTCGCTGAGGAACCAGTCTCCGATTCTGACACTGTCCGACTCTTCAAAGTGTCCCAAGGCCTGCCTGCGCAAATCGACCTGCAGCATCAGTGGATTATCGACTCTGGTGCATCACGCACCATGTGCCCAAATCGCGAGTGGTTTTCCCACTTCTCACCTCTCCCAACACCAATAAAGATTGTCCTGGGTGACAATAGCTCCATCTATGGCACAGGTGTTGGCCGCATTGCTGTTGAGATGAAGGCAAAAGGGCGATGGAACCGCGCCGTGTTGCAAGACGTCCTCTATGTCCCGGAACTCCATGGGAACCTCTTGTCTGTCTCCCAGTTGACCCGCCATGGTGCCGATGTCTGCTTCACTGAAGGGGGGTGTCAAATCCTCGACCAACGTGGCATACTCACCTGCAAAGGCTTCCTTCAAGGAAACCTGTACATCATGCCAATCCGTGTCATATCAGTTGAAAGCACCCACGTGGCAGTTGCCCAAGTTGACACATTCCCTGCTGATGGGGATGACTTGACCCCAAACACCGAAGTCGAAGCTGCATTGGTGGCACGCAGTGCAACATCCAAAGCCGATGTGCACACCTGGCACCGCCGGCTCGGCCACCTCCACATCGACGCTGTTGTTACATTTCGGTCGTGGACTGCCCGGCCCGGTTGTGGACTCTGACGTATTCGCGATGACTCGGCATGTCAGGAGTAATGTGTCATGGACTTCGGATCATACTGCCTCATGTTTGGATGACTGATACTCGTTATTGTTGTACGAGATTGCGATTAGGCTTGCTGACTGATGACTCTATTGTTGTACGTGTTTCGGATTACAACAACGACTGCGCATTCTATGATTAGAGTACGCTACTTACGCTATTGGCCACCTACGAGTTCGAGCGGAGCTGGAACTAGCTCCCTTACTTGTATTTAAGTCCGCCATAGTACAGACCAGGATCCCCATCTTGGTCTTCTTCAATTACCACTTTCTACTTGTCTTCTATACTTGGGACTTGCGAAGTCCCGACGTGAACTAGCTCCGGTATATCCCTTAGACCAAGGAGGGATCCCCGTGACTTCGTCTCCATCTTCCTCAGTGAATGGTAGATCAGCCAACCGTGACTTATCCGCCTGGTACCACGTGTCACCTCGTATTCAAATACCTCAACTCGCGTACCGCTCGCCCTACGCACTGCTACTACATCGTCGACAACCTCAACTGGGAGTATATCCGCAAAGTCCCCACGCCGCCTCCCAACGTTCCCATCGAAGAGACACTGTACACCTATAGGGACTCTACAGGCACGTATTGGCCGCATCCTGCAGTCTTTCCAGAGCACTCGGACAACCACAGATTCCATCCCCGAGGGAACCCACGTCACAACAGCGTCTAAGTCAGACGAACGTCCGTGGTAGACGTTACAGCTGTCCTAAACATGGTGCACAAGGGAATGGTCAAGGGAATGGAGATCACCAGGAGCTCATCACTCACCCCAAATCACTGCAACGCCTGCCTCAAGGGCAAGCAAACACACGCTGAAATCCAGAAGTATACCGAGACACGTGCTGCTGAGATCCTTGGCCGAGTCTTCTCTGATGTCTGTGGGAAGCTCCCTACACGCTCACACCGCGGTTTTGAGTACTTCGTTACCTGGATCGACGACGCATCACGCAAGGTCTTTGTAACCGGCTTGCGAGAGAAGTCCGAGGTGTTCACACACTTGAAGGCATTTGTTGCGCATGCTGAGCTTGAAACGGGCAAGTACTTGAAGACCCTCCGCACTGATGGAGGGGGCGAGTACATCGCACACACGGTGCAAGCATACCTGAAGGACAAAGGGATTCAGCATGAAATGACCACACCCGACACACCACAACACAACGGTGTTGCTGAGCGCATGAACCGCACACTCCTGGACAAAGTCCGGAGCATGCTACATGACGCTTCCCTCCCTGAATCCTACTGGTATGACGCACTTGAATATGCAGCCCTCCTCCATAATGTCACGCCGACACACACACTCGATGGGGTTACACCCGAGGAATCTTGGAGCGGGAACAAGCCCAATGTCTCGCGCATCCGTGTCTTTGGTTCCCAGGCCTTCGTCCACATCCCGGACAAGCACCGCAATAAGCTGGCTGCGAAATCATTAACATGCACGTTCCTTGGTTATGCACGAAATCGGCACGCTTACCGTCTTGTGCACCGCCCGACCAAGTGCTTCCTTGAGTCGCGCGATGTTGTATTCGATGAAGGGGGGACCGAGAAGCGCTACAAGCGCATAGTCCTCGAATCCACCACCGCTGATGTACCTGCCGGTGACCCTCCACATGTCGACATCATGCCTAAAGAGCCCACACCTGCAGCGCCTGAAAACTCATCAGAAAGTGAAAGCGAACAGGAGATAGAAGGGTTACTTACCCCCCCTCCTCCTGACCCTGCACCCACGACAACACGTCCTAAATGCACCACACGCACGCCGATCCATGACGATGATCCCCGCTACTCTGTCACATCATATGGCAGACGTAAGCGCACAGAGCACGTCAAAGCTGCTCATCTTGAAGACGCAGACCCACACACCTATGCCGAGGCTATGGCACGCCCAGATGTTGCAGAATGGGAACTTGCATGCCAAGATGAAATGCGCGCATTCGAGCGCATGGGTGTGTATGAGATCGTGCCGTGGCCACGCGGGAAAAACGTCGTGGGGTCCAAGTGGGTATTCCGAATCAAACGTGGACCTGATGGCAAAATACAAAAGTACAAAGCCCGTGTCGTCGTGCAAGGCTTCTCCCAAGTCGAGGGAATCGACTACGACGAGACATTTGCACCAGTCGCCAAGTTCGCATCACTCCGCACAATCCTTGCCCTTGCTGCCGAATTCGACCTAGAAGTCCAGCAAATGGATGTCAAATCTGTGATGACTCACTGTCACTCGACAGGGAATCACGACGAAGGCGGAAAACCGGGGGTTGAAGACGAAGGAGGCGGGGGGCGGAGTCTCGAAGGGGAGGCACTTGGCTCGCTTGACAGAACTTAGCATGCAGCTAAGGGGGAGTGGCGCTTGTTGGTGGGGCAACGTCCGGCAACTGAAGGGGCACTGAAGACAGGAAAGGAGGCAAGTGGAGGATGTCACAAGTGGACAGTCTGAGGGACTGTCCGTTGTATTGCGCTAGCTTATATACCTAAGGACATGGTCTGTGCGTAGGTTTAGGGCAGGCTTAGGGCCGCCTGACGGGTGCTGCGGAATGCTGCGCAATGGAACATTCGAGAGACATCTAAGAATAGTGTCCAATCAGATAATTTGTAGGAGTGGTACGACTGCTCCGCAGTCGATGATGCAATATGACGCCATAAAGGTGTGACTGCTCCGCAGTCCAATCGGATAAATCCGAGAAGTGGTACGATCTTTAACTCTAGATCGTCAGGTGACTCCAGACACGTGTACCAGACACGTGTTTTGTTACGCTCCAGCGGGCGTACCTTCCGGAGTTCGGCACTCGACGGGAAACTTGGGGGTTCTTGCGGTATCACGGTGGCAACCAAGACTTCGACTGGTCTATCTTCCGGTCGGATTCTCGAGATCTTGGGGTTTGCTGAGTTCTTCTAGGGTCTGGACAATACTGTAGGCGATAACAGCAAGGATATGCGTAACGCGAGTGGCAAAGAAGAAGAGGAGGATGTGCTCAAGCAAAGGAGACAGGATCGGAGAGGGGATAACTATACAGGGGCTGCCTGTATCTGCTTCGGTCTACTTGTAGGCTGGTAGAATACAAGAAGTCAAGCTGAGGGCTATCAGCGAGACTGGGGTGCTACTTATACACTTCCAAGGAGCTTTCAAGCTCAGCTTGGAGTCCGAAACCTAGTACGTATCGTCCAATTGTAAGTGAAACAACACGAGTCAGGGGCATACAGTCACCGGGTCAACAATGAGGCAAAGGTGAAACGGGGTCAGAAGTCCATCAATCAGTGGCTGAAACATACAACTCCTGAGCGCATCAAGCCACAGGCACAATCAGACAATCCATCAGAAATTAGGAACCATACAGTCCATGAGGCAGATCCAATCACGATCCAGGCACAAGCTCATCTGGATCCTTCTGGTGCGAGTCTAGACCAGGTCACGTGCCAGGGTCACGTGACGGGCACTTGACGTCTTCTTCGGCTATTCCCAGGGCGCTTGCCAGCCCGGGTCACGTTCGTAATACAGGATGTTTCCGGGGTCGATACCTTCACTTCTGGCGGCTGCAACCCATTCTGCATGGTACTGCTCGGCGGTGCTGCACGAGTCCGTACTGGTCGCGCGGGGTTCAGGACGAAACGCAACATGTTTGATAAACAGAGAGTAATCACGTGATCGATCACGTGATCGTCGGAGTATGAAATTGGAACTCCGACTTCGGATTTCCCCTTTAGGAAGGTGATTACCTAAGACCGGGCCGGCACGGACCGGTTTTAGACGCCCGAGTCACGACCTGAGTTTATAGGTTCGTGACAGTATCCCCTTTTTAACGTTGTGCTGCACTGTCAGCACTGATGGTCTTTGGTTTAGGGGCTCGGGGGTGGTTCTGGTGGAACTTCTGTACGAGTTCTCGAGAGTGGGTCATTTGTGATGAGGGGAGCCAGGAATTTTCGGAATCAGGATATCCCTTCCACTTGATCAGGTAGAGTATCCCCTTTTTATTGGGTGATACTCTAGATTGCAGGACTGCTTCAACTTCGTAGTGGTCATCTTCTCCTTGGATGATTTCTGGAGGGGGTCGGGTGAAGTTTGGTCCGTGGGTGTCGTTCTCTTGGTACGCAGAGATTAGGGAATTGTGGAAGACTGGATGGATTCGCCATGTCTTGGGGAGTTGGAGTTTACAATTAACTCCCCAGGCAGATAGAATTTTGAAGGGACCATGGCGTCGTGGGGCAAGCTTGGCCTTTGGGTGTGTGGTATGGATATTGGTTCCTTCCAACCAGACTAGGTCTCCAGGCTTGAATTCTTGGGATGGAACTTGTGACTTGGAATTTTTCATAACCTCGGCCGCTGCTTTTAACGCCGCAGAGACTTCAGATCGGATTTGGTTCAGGGTGTTCAGCCTATCTTCGGCTGCAGGGATCTTGGTGTTGAAGTGGATGGGGGGAATGAACTCGGGTTTGTACCCATACCATACTTCAAAGGGTGACCTTCTAGTTGCACTATGTTGCCGAACATTGTGCGCAAATTCCATAAATGGGATTAACTCTGCCCAATTGTCTTGTTGGAAGTTGCAAAAGACTCGGAGGTATTGTTCGAGCTCTTGGTTGACTCGCTCAGTTTCTCCATCTGTTTGTGGATGGAAGGCAGTGGACATGGTGGACTTGACTCCAAGTTTACTCCATACTTCTTGCATTACTTTTGATGCGAATTGGGGGCCTCTATCGGAAATGACTTGGTGGGGTAGTCCGGTTCTTCTCCAGACATTTTCCAGATATAGCTTAGCTGTTTCATCGGCTGTGATGGTCTTGTTACAAGGGGTGATGATAGTGGCCTTGCTTAGTCGGTCTACGACCACAAATAGTGAGTCGTAACTGAGGGATTCAGGGAGGTCGGTGATGAAGTCCATCGTGATTATTTCCCACACTTCTGTAGGAATCGGGTTGGGCTTCAGGGGTACTTGAGTTCGAGGTCGGATTTTGGTTGATTGGCATGTGGCGCATCCATCTACAAAGCTTTTGACAAATGTAGACATTCCTGGCCACCAGAATTCTCGGGATACCAGCTCATAGGTTTTCCATCGTCCTGGGTGTCCTATAGCGATGTGTTCGTGGTATTTTCGTACGATATCTCGTCGTAGGTTGTTGTCTTGAGGAACGTACACTTGTCCTCGGAATAAGATGATTCCATCTTCTAGGTTCCACTCTTCTAATCCTTTGGTGAGTGATCGGGGGCCATTCTTCAAGAGGGTTTCCAACGCCATACTAACTTCTTTGTCGTATGTCTGCGTGTCTCGGATGCGTTGTCGTAAGGTGGTATCTCCTAGCACTGTGATGGCTGCTCATTGTACTGCATTAACTTGGAAAAATTTCGTATCCAGGAGCACTCGCTTTTCATCTTCATCCGCTATCCCCCTTTTATGGTCTGGACGCCTGGACAGCGCATCAGACTTGTTCTGGGTGCCTGGCTTGTGGATGATGATGAACTGGAACCGGGATAAAAACAGGGCCCAGCGGGCCTGTCGTCGGGAGAGTTTTTGCTTTGTCGTGAAGTAGACCAGGTTGCTGTGGTCGGACCATACTTCAGTAGTATCACTACGTCCCTCAAGGTAGTGTCGGAAGGCGTGGAAAGCATGGATGATAGCTAGGAGTTCCTTGTCACAGATCTCATAGTTTCGTTCGGCCGGGAGGAGAGATTTGGACAGGTAGGCAATCGGATGCCAATGATTTAAGGCATCAGGTTGTTCCAAGATAGCCCCAGTAGTGAAATCACTTGCATCGGTGATGAGGCGGAAAGGTTTGGAATGGTCTGGGAGGGCTAGGACTGGGGCAGAGGTGAAGGCTTTGATCAGGGTGCGGAAAGCGCTTTCCGCCGTGGTATTCCAAGAAAAAAGGACGTCTTTCTTGGTCAGGTCGAACAGGGGGCGTGCCATGGTAGAATAGTCCTTGATAAATCGTCGGTAGAAGTTGCAAAAGCCCAAAAATGCTTGGACTTGTTTGACCGTCTTTGGAGTAGGCCAATCAGTGATGCCAGCAACCTTTGCTGGGTCCATGGAGACTTGACCATTGGAAATGACGATTCCAAGGTATTCAACAGAGGTTTGTGCGAACACGCATTTTTCAGGTTTCAGGTAGAGGTCATGTTGCTCTAGATGCTGGAGTACCTCATGGGTGAGCTCGGAAAGGGTTGTCGTATCTTCCGTGAAGATGAGGATGTCGTCGAGGTAGACTACTACGTGTCCACCATCAATTAGGGACTCGAAAACTTGGTTCATGAACGTTTGGAACGTTGCTGGTGCATTGCAGAGACCAAATGTCATTACAGTTGGCTCGAAAAGACCTAGGGATGTTTTAAAGGCCGCCTTGTATTCATCGCCCTCGCGAATTCAGATGTTGTTGTATCCCCATCGGATGTCTAGCTTGGTAAAATAATGCGCACCGTGGAGTTTGTCGATTAGTTCGGGGATTAGGGGAAGAGGTGCCGCATTCTTGATAGTGATATCGTTTAGAGCTCGGTAGTCTTGAACTGGTCGGAGTTTTCCATCCTTCTTGTCAACAAAGAAGAAGGGGCTGGCCATGGGAGACTTGGAAGGGCGGATATATCCTTTCCGCAGGTGTTCAGATATATATTCTTTGAGTGCATCCGCCTCTTTGGGTGTTAGGCGGTAGATTGAGCAGTTCTTCATTGTTGCTCCAGGTTTTAGATCAATCGCATGATCCCATGGTTTGTGTGTAGGCAGGCGATGGGAGGCCTCCTCACTGAAGACTCGGGTGTAGCGCTGGAATTGACTCGGAATGTGATCGATGGAGGGTTTAGGGGCTGTTCTTGCCGCTATCTTGGTGCTTGTAGTGATCTTGCTTCGGATCGCTAGGTGGTCAGTATTTGAGGAAACTGTGACTCCACAGCCAGGGTTCAAAGGCTCTTTGAGTGATTGTTTGTTCATCGGGGTCCTACTTCTTTAGTGGTCGGGTTGAAAACCTCTGCAGGTTGCTCGGAATTGAACACTTGTTCGTCAGGTTCTAGCTCTAGAATGTTGATTGTGGTGCTTCGCGTCTGGGGTACTTTGGAAGAAAGAACAACTGTCTTTGCTGATAGGGTGCACGTCTTGGGGCATCTTGAAAAGATGAGCTGGGGCTTTTCCCAGTCGATCTCAGGGTTGTGTGCTCGGAGCCAATCCGTTCCAAGGATTATATCATGTTCTCCTAGGGTGGTGACGTATAACTCTAACGTCTCGTCGTGGTAAGCATCTTCTGCTGTTCTGATCCTCATTTTCTGGATCGTAGTGTGTTTAACCGAACCCGTCTTGTTGGGGGTCCCGTCCACGTTTCTAACTGGAAGGGGGTTAATCAACGTTCTCAACGTTAGTCCGTTCGCTCGTGCGAACCCATCATCTACTATGATGCCCTCCGCACCACTGTCCAACAGGGCACGGGCATTGATTTCTCTGCCAGACCTTTTTCCTACTAGTGTCACCTTGAGTACGATAGAAGGCGCTCGCCTATTCCGTATCGTCTCTACAGGCACATGCTCGGCTCCGAGCGTTTCTAGGTAGTGAAAAGCCACGTACAGTGCAGCTGGCTATCCTTCTTCCTCCTGCCAATGCTACAGGGGAAGTCCCTAAAAATCCTCTTTAATAGGGGCACTCCTTGGACGCGTGTCCGGGGAGTACGGCAGTATCTCTCGATACAATGCTCCAATCTGAGCCGGATGATCGTGGGGTGCTTCCTCCACGTCTGGGTCTTCAACAAAAGCGCCTCGCGCTCTAACATTGTTGGAACGGCCACCTTTGGCTTTCATTGCTTGTGTCTTTAGTATACATTCCTTGAGGATGTGGCCTGGCTTGCCACAGTATAGGCAAAGCTTGTTTTTGAACCGATAGTCTCGTTCTTCCTTGGTAAGCTTTCCTCTTGGGGATTTCTCGGGTCGGGATGAAGAAGCGTTGACATTAACACTATCGTCTTCGGTCAGGACAGCTCGTCCGGAGGCGGGTCTTCCGCCAGAGTTTCTTGGAGGGGGTCTTGAGGAGGCAATGATTCCATTCGCGTAGACTCGCCATACGCGATCAAATTCCCTAGCTTTGTCTACTAGGTCGACGAGGGTTGTCAGAAGGGGAGATATGCTCATAAGCTTTACATGTAGAGCCGTTGGAATTGCTTGTCGAAAAGCAAACATCTGGGTTGCTTCGTTTGCGCCACTTCTCTTGGCGTGGGTGGACCACTCTTGGTACCATTCATTGAAAGGTCGGTTACCCATCTTTAGGGTGTACATCAGGTTGGTGGCTTCCATAGCCGTATGCGCAGGGATAAAGTGCTTGTCAAAGTCTGTTTTAAATTGCGCCCATGTTCCAAAGGTTACTGCTGCTCCAGCTGGTGTCAGGGTTTAAGGCTGTCTTTTGCCTGTCCTGGGCCCACTCGCCCGCAGAAGTCCCTGTCTTGAAGTAGGTCAGGGCCGTGGATATCTTCTTGTCGTCTGTGTCAAAGATTGTTTGGTTGAGGTGAAAGTAGTTGGCTAGGTTGTTCCAGAAAGCCTCTGCTTTATCAGGCTTCCCATCGAAGGGTTCTGGTGCTGCACCAAGGATTTTTGCCGGGGGGTTTGCAGCCATGGTTACTTGGGAGGGTCTCGGAGGGGAAGGTGTTCTCGGGGGAACCGTAGCCCTATGTGTTAGGGGTGGGGAAGGTAGTCTCGGAGGGGAGCGGATGGAAGTAGTCGCTATTCTTAGTCGACTTGGTCCAGGAGATCCTGGTGTTACTCGGGGGGAAACTCGGGGGGAGGCTGGTCGTGAAGTTACTCGGGATAGGAGACCAGTAAGTACTTGGGTTGTTTCTTCTAGGATTTGCGAAACTTCTGCTTGTTCGCTTTCAGATTCAGGGGCGTTACTGTCGGTCGGGGTAGGTGAAAGCTCCTCGCTTTCTGATGGCTCTTCAGAGTCGGAAAACCGAACTTCTCGGTTGTTGTTGTATACCCAGGTACCTCGAACAAAGTTCCAGGAGACTTTTCTATTCTTGAAAGTTCCTCTAAGGACTATCCAGTTGAGGTTGCGGACCTTTTCAATATGGGGGTAGAACTCTTCAAAGTCTTTTAATCGAAGGGTTCTTTGAGTGTTTAGGTTTGTCCAAGGAAATCGTCCGTCGGGGCTTGAAACAGGGATTCCGTTCCAAGTAGCGTAGATGCAGTTGTCTTCTAGGGAGAAGGACGCGTTTCGGAAGTATACAGGGCGGAGTTCTTCTTCTTCTTGAGTAAGAGGTCTTTCGTTACTCATTCACTGGGGGTTTCGATGGAGTCGAGATACAGTCCAACTGTCTTCGTTCCAAGGGTAATGGACTTTATATGCAGGGGCAAGGATTGCTCGGTCGGGTTGGTTATTTCTCTGTTGTCGGCGGATCCAATGATACTCTTCAAAGATACCGTAGAAGGATACTGTAGTTTTGCTTCTCCACAAGAAGCCTTGGAAGTTCAGGGGACTAGAGGTGATTTCTCTTGCTCGGAAAAGAGGTTGTTCTAACTGTAGAACGTTCTGATGGGCGCCTTGATACTGGAGTTGACAATGATGCTTAAAAACGTTCAACTCCCTGGGGGTTCGGGTTGGTAGCTGCTCGGAGACGTAGATAGCTTCTGGGAGATGGCAGTGAAGCTCGCGGGGTTGAGTTTCCAGGAATTGAGCCTCGTCGCTACTTGTAGAGTGTTGTCTAACTGTTGGGTGGACTTGGGTACTTGGGATAGTCGGTAACTCTACTCGGCTGATACTTGGAAAGACCGGTTCGTTTGGTCTTGATTGATTTATTCTGGGAATGTCTGGGTTTGGGACCACTGGGATTCTTTCTAAGAGGTTCCGGGGGGCTCGGGTTCTTGGGATAACTGGGGAGGGCTCTTGGGAAGAAATGTGGGAATTTCTTGTCTGGTGGCGGCAGTCGGGGTTGTCTTAAAACAGTGTGTTGAGAAGCCAGGTTGATTGCCCAATGTGTAATGGGTTCCAGGTTGTCAATTTACGCACGTAAACTGTCGGATTTCTTTCGTGGGAAAGTTGACTTAACACTTTTCTTCAAAAGTGGGTCACGACAAAATTTCTAAAAATCTTCTACGCTTCCGCTCGAAAGGTAGGTAAGTGAGTACTACTCTTTAGGTTACGCTTCCCTAAAAGGTAGGTAGTTCTGTCCAGGGGACCACAGTACAACACTGTCTGGGGTAGGAGGGGTGTCTGGTCTATAACCACAGGTGCAAACTTCTAAAGAGCACCAACAAGGACCTTGAGTTGTAGTATCTCCCCAACCTTCGCTTTGGTTGGTAGTTCTTTCCCAGTCAGGACTTGACTCGGAAATGAGACCTTCTTCTTCTGTCTCTAGGGAGCTGGGAGGGAGTGGTTCGGAGATTCGGGATAAGAGACTTGGAAGTGGGGGGAATTCTGGGTCGTCCAGAAAGAAGTTCGACCAATTCAGGGTCGTCAGGGGCAACAGGGGGGTCGTGGAAGACGCGGGGGTTTACTAGAAGGTGGTCTGGGTTTGTTAAGGTTGTTTCCCAGCGCAGGGAAGTCCAGGAGTAGGTAAATTCAACTCCTTCAGTGATAACTAAGCGAGGTGGACCGTCTCGGTCTACTACTCTGAGTTCTTGAAAGGAGAGTTGGATTTCGTCGTAGGAAAGTCGGAAGTGGTCCAGGTACCGGATTGGGGACCCGTGTTGGATTTGCTGGATAAGCTGGATTCGTCGAGGGGGAATATGAATGAACCAAAGATAATCACTCTTGGTCCACAGAAGAAGCTGGTCTATGGGGTGGTTGGTACTAGAGGTGGAGTCCGCTAGATGCCAGTACAGGAGTTGGTTGTCACAGGCGTCAACAACTGCCGAGAGGTCTTGGATGAAGTCGTCGTAGCTTTCTTCGAAAAGGACCTTCTCCAAACTCGAATAAATGGACCAAGCTTCGAAGTGCAAAGGGGGGGTCCTGACCAACAATCGATGCGGGAGTTCTCAGATAAGTCGTAGGTGGAGTCTTCTGGGTAATAGCGCGCAAGCTGCCGCTGTCTGTGAGAAAGGAAGTTCAAACGAGCTCGTTCAAGTCGTTGTCCTTCAGGTAGGTTAAACGCGGGAGTAGGGGTAACTGGAGGCACTTAAAACCACTCGGTTTCACAGTCCAACTGACCCAAACAGAGAAATTGACTTACTAGTTGGCTTGGAGACCTTAACCACTCGGTTAACGATTCAAGGCAACTTTGATTTACAGGTTACAAGGGGGTAGAGTCAAGAAAGGTGGACGAGAATTCAAAGGGGTCAAGGGGAATACGAGGGGCGAGACAATAAGCGAGGAGACGGGGGTGGGAACGAAGAATGTCCTCAAAGAGGTAGGCTTGGTTGTGTGCGAAAATCTGTCCGTCAAAAGTGAAACGCAAATGTCCGTAAGTAGTAATGATTCGTCCGTCAAAAAAGTCCTGAACCTCCAACGTTACCAAGGAGTCTATGTACCCTGCTCTGAGGGCAAGAGAGAGGGGGCCAAATGCCCGGCGAAGTCCCTTCCCGGAAGTCGTACCTAACCGTTCCAAACGGTAGGTCAGCAGTGGGAGTCTCGAAGATGGCCTTCGAGCAAATGTAGAGAGGGGGGAAGGCCGGGTGAGTGGCGGGGTCGACAAGGCGGGGGTAGATGGCGTAGGCGTGGAGGGAATGGAGACGGAAGGGGGTGACAGAGGGGAAACGAGGGGGAGCAGCTAGGAGGTTGGTCCAATACGGGACCCGATTTATCGCAGCCTGGTGACTAAGGCTAGCGGGGCGCCAAGATTCTCCTTGGACGGTTTGTACGGCAACGTACTGGTGGGGGTGGTGATCTGCACCGAGGCAGGAAGGGGGGCGGTAGAGGGGGAAGTTCTCTTGGTTTTCCGGGATGTCCCGGGGAGAGAGGGGGGCGACGGGGGTTTCTTCGGCTACTTGCTCGTAGTCGATGGGGGGCTCGGGAGTGGTGGAACGGGAGGCAACGGGGTTAGGACCCGGAGTCAGGGGGCGGACAGGGAAAAGAGGGGGAGTTGGAATACGAGGGGGGGCGCTGACAGCGCGGGACGTGGTGGGGGAGGAAGATGAGGAGGGGACCTCGTTTCCGTTGAGATCGACGATGACGATTTCCTCTTGATACTCAAGAGGGGTGTCGGGACGCGGGGGAAGAGGCACAGAGCGGGTGGCTACTTGTCTGGAAATGTCAAACTCCTCCTCAGGAGCTTCAGGGATCGGGGAGGCGCGGGGAGTATCTTCTTGGGGGGGGGTCGGGGTACACAAGCTCGGGGGACTGTTCCCGAACTTCCTCTACAAAGGCAGAGGGGGACTCGAGGGGGGAGAGGGGCGACGGCGGGAACGGGGTTTGGACGAGGGAGGTAGAGCGGGTCCGGCGGACCTCAGGGAAGTAACGGGAAACGTTGGCGGGGGTGTCGTTGTAATAGGAGGAGGAATCTCCGTCCCACTGTCCGAACTGCGAGAAGTCGTAGTCGTAGTCGGACACTAGGGTAACCCGGGGTTAAGTCTATTGGTTAGACTGTCCAAGTGTGATGACTCACTGTCACTCGACAGGGAATCACGACGAAGGCGGAAAACCGGGGGTTGAAGACGAAGGAGGCGGGGGGCGGAGTCTCGAAGGGGAGGCACTTGGCTCGCTTGACAGAACTTAGCACGCAGCTAAGGGGGAGTGGCGCTTGTTGGCGGGGCAACGTCCGGCAACTGAAGGGGCACTGAAGACAGGAAAGGAGGCAAGTGGAGGATGTCACAAGTGGACAGTCTGAGGGACTGTCTGTTGTATTGCGCTAGCTTATATACCTAAGGACATGGTCTGTGCGTAGGTTTAGGGCAGGCTTAGGGCTGCCTGACGGGTGCTGCGGAATGCTGTGCAATGGAACATTCGAGAGACATCTAAGAATAGTGTCCAATCAGATAATTTGTAGGAGTGGTACGACTGCTCCGCAGTCGATGATGCAATATGACGCCATAAAGGTGTGACTGCTCCGCAGTCCAATCGGATAAATCCGAGAAGTGGTACGATCTTTAACTCTAGATCGTCAGGTGACTCCAGACACGTGTACCAGACACGTGTTTGATAAACAGAGAGTAATCACGTGATCGATCACGTGATCGTCGGAGTATGAAATTGGAACTCCAACTTCGGATTTCCCCTTTAGGAAGGTGATTACCTAAGACCGGGCCGGCACGGACCGGTTTTAGACGCCCGAGTCATGACCTGAGTTTATAGGTTCGTGACAAAATCAGCCTATCTCAATGGAGAACTAAAGGAAGAGATATACATGAAATCTCCTCCTGGATTTGATGTTCCCGAGGGCATGGTCTTGAAACTCGTGAAGGCGGTATATGGAACAAAGCAGGGCGGTCGCGTCTGGTATGAAAGTATCAGAGACACGCTGCGCTCAATGGGATATGAACGTACCGATGCTGACCACGCAGTTTTCGTCCGCGTCCAAGACGACATTCTGTCGATCATCGCGCTGTATGTTGACGACATTACCATGGCATGCAAAAGTCTAGAAATCATCAGTCAAGACAAAGAAACGCTCAAGAAGCACTACCAAATGACTGACCTTGGAGAGATAACTTGGATCCTGGGCATGCACGTCACGCGCAATCGAGAAGCAGGCTGGATCGCCCTAACGCAAGAGAAATACATTTGCAAGGTCCTGGAACGCTTCAGAAAGTCAGATGTCCGTCCCATCAGCACCCCGATGCTCGCAAATGAACATCTGATCAAAGTGGACTCACCCGAGATTGACGTTCGGTTGTACCAGCGTGCCATTGGCGCGCTCATGTACCCCATGCTTGGTACACGCCCAGATCTGGCCTATACTGTGGCCGCACTCGGGCGACACTCTGCTTGCCCTGGAAAGGAGCATCAGCGTGCCCTCGATCGCGTTTTCCGTTACCTTCGAGCCACGAGCGATTGGAAGCTCGTATTCCAGCGAGGGGCTCCCAATGGAATTGACCTGCAAGGCTTTGTAGATGCCGATTGGGCCAGCGATGTGAACAATCGAAAATCGACCTCGGGATTCGTCTTCACACTTGCTGGTGGAGCTATTAGCTGGAGCTCCAAGAAACAGAGCTCAGTTGTGCTCTCAAGTACCGAAGCCGAATATATCGCTGCAGCACACACAGCGAAAGAAGTTATCTGGCTACGACGTTTACTACTCGAAATAAAACAAGAAATCAACTCACCTACCACCCTCTTCATGGACAACCAGTCCGCCATCACCATCGCACGAAATCCCGAGTTCCATGATAGGTCCAAACACATTGAAGTCCGGCACCATTTCCTCAGACAAAAGCTTGAAGATAAAGATCTTGATCTTGAATACATCCCCACTGGAGACCAGGTTGCTGATGTCTTGACGAAGGGCTTGGTGCGTGAAAAGCATATTTGATTTTCGGAGGCGATGGGCCTACAGCATGCGGACTGAGGGGGCATGTTGGAGTTCAGCCGCACACGCTGAGTAAGCGTCGGGTAACTCCGAGGTGGCTGAGGTCGGAAATGACCAAGTCAAGCACAGCTGCCTTACTATACCCCTATAGACTTAGTGTAGAAATTTTCGTTTGTTGAACTTATATACTCGTAGTCACAGTAGCGTCACCTCAGTCTTTTCTCCCGAAGACTGAGGTCAGTACTTTACTTTCCTTCTCGTATACTACCTTACTGATTGTACCTTAGTCGCTTTTTCCCGCGCCTCTAACAGGTAGCTAACTAATACTACTAGTCTTTTCTCCCGAAGACTGAGTCGCTTTTTCCCGTGCCTCTAACAAAGTCACCGACCTGGGCGAGCTTCACTGGATGCTTGGCATCGAGGTGAAGCGCGACTGCACGGCCAGCACCATCCACCTCTCCCAGCAGGGCGTACATCGACACCATCCTCAACCGCTTCAACCTTGCTGACGCCAAACCCCTCACCACACCAATGGACATGCAAACCAGACTGACGTCCGAACAGGCCCCTGTGAACGTGGCGGAATTCACGGTAATGCGCGACGTCCCCTATCGTGAGGCTGTCGGCGCCCTCAACTGGGCCACGCTCGCCACACGCCCCGACATCTCATTCGCCGTATCCACCGTGGCACGCTTCTTGACGAACCCAGGGCCCGTGCATTGGGAAGCCGTAAAGTGAATCTTTTGCTACTTGGCCGGCACCCGCGACCTGTGGCTCTCGTATGGCAAAACACGACATGCCCTCACAGGCTACACCGATGCAGACGGCAGCATGGCAGAAGATCGCCACCCCATCTCCGGCTACGCCTTCCTCATCAACGGCGGCGCCGTCTCCTGGTCCTCAAAGAGGCAGGAGATCGTCTCCCTGTCCACCTGTTACGTTTCGACCTGAACCCCGCGCCACCAGTACTGGACTCATGCAGCACCGCCGAGCAGTATCGCGTCGAATGGGTTGCAGCCGCCAGAAGTGAAGGTATCGACCCCAGAAATATCCTGTATTACGAACGTGACCCAAGGTGGCAAGCGCCCTGGGAATAGCCGACCGAAGAAGACGTCAAGCGCCCGTCACGTGACCCTGGCACATGACCTGGTCTAGACTCGCACCAGAAGGATCCAGATGAGCTCGTGCCTGGATCGTGATTGGATCTGCCTCATGGACTGTATGATTCCTAGTTTCTGATGGATTGTTCTGATTGTGCCTGTGGCTTGATGCACCCAGAAGTTGTATGTTTCAGCCACTGATTGATGAACTTCTGACCCCGTTTCACCTTTGCCTCATTGTTGACCTTGTGACTGTAGGCCCCTGACTCGTGTTGATTTACTTACGATTGGACGATACGTACTAGGTTTCGGACTCCAAGCTGAGCTTGAAAGCTCCTTGGATGTGTATAAGTAGCACCCCAGTCTCGCTGATACTCCTCAGCTTGACTTCTTGTATTCTACCAGCCTACAAGTAGACCAAAGCAGATACAGGTAACCCCTGTATAGTTGTCCCCTCTCCGATCCTGTCTCCTTTGCTTGAGCACGTCCTCCTCTTCTTCATTGCCACTCGCGTTACGCATATCCTTGCTGTTATCACCTACGGTATTGTCCAAACCCTAGAAGAACTCAGCAAGTCCCAAGATCTCGAGAATCCGGCCGGAAGATAGACCGCCGAAGTCTTGGTCGCCACCGTGATACCGCAAGAACCCCCAAGTTTCCTGTCGAGTGTCGAACTCCGGAAGGTACGCCTGCTGGAGCGTAACACCACCACTGAGAGCGAATACGTTGCGGCAATGCACGGATTGAAGGAGGCCCTCTGGATGCACAGCCTCCTCTCTGAGGTGTTCGGCCCCCTCAAGAACGCAACAACCACGCTGTGCGACAACCAGTCAGCCATTGCGCTCGCCCGTGACCACCAATACCATGCGCGCACGAAGCACATTGACGTGCGCTACCATTTCATCTGGTGGGTCGTCGACCAAGGCGTCGTCCGGCTCGTCTATTGCCCAACCGAGGACATGGTCGCTGACGCGCTCACGAAGGCGCTCCCGTCCCCTAAGGTGAAGCACTTCGCCGCAGGACTCGGCCTCCATGCGAAGTGAGGGGGAGTGTTGGCAAATACATGTGCAATTCCATTCTTGCTCCACGCCTCACACCGAATCTACTTTAGTACAATACAATCGTTATTTGCCTCCGCATACCTCAGACTACTAGCATGACAGCTGTACGTACTATACTTTCAACTCCATAGTACAAATACTCCTGCCCCCTCGTACTTAGCACCTCAGACATTGCCCGCACACGCGTGATCCTGAGGTGAGCTTACTTTACCACTCATTTACTTTTCCCGCACGCTTACGCCTAGATAGATACTGTGTTCTATCTAGGTAAATAGATTATTAGACATCGCCCGCACACGCGCGATCCTGAGATACTGTGTTCTATCTAGTTCGCTCCACGTGTGAATCCCAGGCTTCCAAAGTCAACCATAACTTACACACAACAACAAGGCCGTCTTTGTTGACTTGGGCGTTTGCGAACACTTTAACATACCAAAGTTGCACTCGCTTATGCACTACAGCCCATCAATTGCTCTGTTTGGTACCACGGATAACTATAACACTGAGCAGACTGAGCGGCTTCATATTGACTTCACCAAGGATGCTTATCATGCGACAAACCACAAAGACGAGTACCCCCAGATGACCCTGTGGCTGGAGCGCCGTGAGAAGCTGCAGCAGCACACAGCGTTTATCAAGTTTCAGCAGCAGCCTGAGGCCAAACAGCAGAGAAGCCAATCTCCCATTGGGCCTCCTGTGTTACGATTCTTTCTCCTTTTCCTATGGACGCCTCCGTTCCTTGCTTCTTATTCCCATGCCCCATCTTGTTACGCCCATAACCCATCACGCGCCCAACCGTTTCCCATGATCTCTTCGCTGCACGATGCGCCCTTACGTTCCCTTCCTTGTATATCAAAGTTCACGGCGCTCCGATCTCAGCTGACTCCCACATAACCCCGCGCAATCACCCTGTTCCCTACTTTAGTTTCGCCTTTGTTCCGCTTTTGCTTAAGACTCCACCTATCGCGCCATATGTTTGTTGCGTACAAACATCCTGTACTAGTATATAAGTCGCACACTACCTAGCTTGTACGGTAGACTTGACTTCTTGTGTAATACCACATCGTTGTCAATCCATGAACGACCTGTACGCTCGCTGTTTCGCTTGAGCACGACTTTGGTTCGCCTTTGCGCTTGAACCCCAGAACTCTCGACTACCACTCACGTGTCTGAGGAGACCATGTGGTGCTTATTCATCATCGAACTTGGTCTTAACCGACTACCTCGCATCCCGTTACCTCGGCTTGAACGACTTAGTGACGTGCACATCGCACATAACGTTCCTGTGGTAACGTTACATCCTGGTCCTGTTCCCCGCAGTGTGAAGATGACGCAAAATCCATCTGCCAAGGCAGTATCTTTCAACAACCTTTCCAGGAAACATGGCGCTGTCAATTTTCAGGATGCACTAGCTGATTTCATCACTCAGACCAATCACCCCGAGGCATCAGCAGCAGCTCTGAGAATGCTGGCTGCAGATACGCTGATTCCGTTCCGTTGCGTTCCTGTCTTTTACAGAATCAAATACACATCAAGTGACACATCCACAGTCATTGCCGATGCAGTCCACGTCTGACCTGAACAGAGAGATACATATGGTCGCTTAATACCATCACGGTTTGACACTGTTATTGTCCGTGGCCACCATCGAGGTCGTGCATGGGGAAACAACGGTGGGTCTGTTTCTGACTGGTAATAGAACCATCTAATCATTCTAAACTCAGGCCTGCAAATAGCCCAGGTCCGTGTCGTCTTTCAAATACCAGAGAGGTCAATTCCTGACCTTTTCCCATCTTTGACCACGGTACTACCAACACACCTCGCATACGTAGAGTGGTTTTCCCCAATCCCAGCCACCCCTGACGCCAATAATTCGTTGTATAGAGTATCTAGGTTGAGACGCAATGGTCGGCGTGACGCCAGTATCATTCCGGTTGACTCTATATTTTCGAGTGTCCACTTATTTCCCCGATTTGGACAACAATCACGCGAGTGGAACACCTTTTCAGTATTGGAATTATGTCAATCATTTTACATAAACCCCTTCAGCGACCGGGATATGTACCTCGTATTTTCATAGTTACAGTAACTATCAACTAGCTGGGATCTTGCCATTGTCTCCTCCTCGTGTATCATCCACCTTCAGCTCGCGTGTTACGGCGGCATGTATATAAACCTGCTCACCTTTGACTCGTGAATGACACCATTGATTTCCCCCTCTTCGTCTCGTCGTCTGCTTCTACTGCTTCAGCAAAGCCCGTTCCGAAGACTAGCCCAGCATCGCTGAGCCACCGACCTCGGTTCCCCGAGGCGCTGACCTTGGCCCTGCCCCGCCTTTCCTAAATTCCTTAGCAGTCCGAGCCGCCAACCTCGGGATTTACACTTTGCCCTAGCCATCACCCTTAGCACCTCACCACCAACGTGCCACGTCTTGAGGAGCTCGTTCCCGTCCTAAAGAAGTGACTGTCTTCAAGTAGTGTTCCCATCGAAGCGAGTATCTTCAAGTACACTGAGGAGCTCATTCTCATTTGAGGAAGCGACCTCATATGGTTCGCCACACACCCAAATAGGTAGCGACTTGGGTAGTGATGTCGTCCAGATCAGGCAAGCACCTGTGATTAGCAGAGCAGTATCTCTCGTATCAAAAGTAGCGATCAATTATCACTCCAGTATCAAAATTAGCGATCAAGTATCAAAATTAGCACGGGAGGTTTTCCCTGATGAAATAGATACATTTCCGATGAATGAGGCAAGGCCATCTGATTGTAAGGAGCATAGCAATAAATGGTCAGCAGAGGTAGGAATGTAATACCGTAGGTGATAAGTATCCGGTAACCGCCAGAGAAAGACCAGGAGTAAATTCGAATGCTTGGACACGTCCGTAAGGTATCAACTTTTGATCGATGGGGGTAGGAAGAGGTATCAAGAATACATAGCATGAATGATGGAGAAATGGAGAACAGAGAAGAGATAAAGGTAAAATTGGTAGATAGTACAAGTTGGGAGTACACACAACAGGCAGAATCGGACACACAAACCCGCGGAGATCCGGGAAGACTCTTATATGTAGTGGTTCTCGCTGCGACCAGTCTGTAACCCTGTTATGTACCCCGGAATATAAATGGATCCAAAAAAAAACAAAAAACAAGAGATCCAGGAAGACACGCGTACAAGCACGCACGCACATACAGCTGACAATGGTTACTGTAAAGGTTGGTCAAAAAAGTTGGGGTGGACGCAACGAATTTGGGAAGGGATTGCGAATTATTCGCCTGCTATTGTTCTGACTGGTGCGTGAGGACGATGGACAGTTTCCGCTGGATAACATTCCCCTCCGGTATTACGCCTGTCACTTTCGCTTGTGAGTCTGAGTGAGGAAATGGCATGGCGGCTGCAAGTGAGACGGATGAGTTGGAGTGTGTCGGTCGAGCGTGAGAGAGGCTCGCGCATGTTGAATCACGAGAAGACCTCATACGATATCGGTGGATATGGGGACGACGTCGGAGAAAGCTGAGGTGAGTTCATGCGCTCCCGTTCTCGCTGGTCACGATCACGGTCCAGGTTGCCCCAAGACGAGCTTGTGAAGAACTCGGCGGGGATGCAACCGCGCTCCAGGAAATGTACATGCATGAGCAGTTTCGAACGAACGTCGCAAATCAGTGCTGCGCGGCCTGTGCACTTGGAGTGTGCGATGAGACTGCAGTGCGAACACAGCATGGCACCCTTCATCGCCGGCTCCATTTATACGCGACGGTTGACAGCTATATTTCAGCCCTTAGGTCAAGTTCATGTTGTGTAATAGCGGGAGGCGCACGTTTTCCAAAGGTCGTCCTGACACAGGTATGTTCGCATAATTCAAAGAGGTCTGCTCTGCTCTGCGGAACTTCAGGGAGGACTGGTGATGCGCTGCCCGCATCAGATCGCTTGTACTCGCCTTCTCGCGACACTGAGATTGACCATGCTCTCGAAACGCGATCCCCACGGCTTGGCCCCAAACTGATCGTACGAGTTCAGGTGCGGCCGCCTGCGCAATCTCTCGCCATCCACCTCGCTCTGGAACCACCCTCGCGGGAGCAACGACAACGGGGAATTGACATTGCCAGACGGAAGCTCGTTAGACGGGGCATGGTCGAACGAGGGAGACTGCGACTGCGATGGCGTATTGAACGAGCTCAACGAAGGTGCACCACCATACTCGCCAGACACGGCGCACGGAAAAGGGATGGACACGCGTGTGTCACCATCTCTCCCACTGCTGCTGTCATTGGGGATTCTCCGCCTTCGAACATAGGTCGCTCCTTTTCCCGCCGCCAATGCTGTTCCTGTGCAATGCGACTCGGCCAGGGCTAGGACCAAGACATAGAGAAGAAGCGCTGGGCTCGAGTCGTGACGTAACAAGGTGCTGGCGTCTTTCGGTGCAAGTACAGGCGCGTCAACGCCATGTCGCACACGGTGCGTCGGCCACGCGGCGGCAGCAACAGCAGTAAGGATAGGCACTATTATCATTGGTGGGAGTGATAATGCTTGTAGCAGCGAATCGACTCTACATCCCGGCGGAAAAGCAAACTCGGAGATGGCCCCACCCCCCGAGTTGACGCTCACTCTAGCATCAAGACCGGCGGCGTCGAATGCATCTGGCATCTGCTGAGAGACTCAGCCATGACCATCGCAGCGGCGGATGGTAAACACGGCCCTGACGAGCAGCACATCTGGTGTACCGGTGCGGTGCACGTTGACCTGGCGCAGCGCGAGGAGAGTCTGGTCGAGGGCTATCACAGTAGCGAAGGCGGAGGTAGAGAGAATGTTCTCCCGAAGAAGCGGGATGAGCGCGGGGAGTGAGTCAGATGTCCGTGGGTCCATGGGGGTGTATTTGCACACGAAGGGTGCGTGTGCGAGAAGTCTCGTTCCTGTCCTACCCATTTCCAACGGAATAAGAAACCCTCAGTACCCTTGGTACCCAGAGCACGCACCCAAGTTCGAGGACGTGCACCTAGCTGAGTGTCCCATAGTCGAACAGGCCACGGCGTCACTCTGGGAAGTGTTGTTGCTGCAATACAAGAGATAGAAACGCGACACTGGGAAATCAAGTACGTGTTGCAGCAGGGCCACTGGGGCCACCGAAGTGAGTCACCGAGGAAGTGTTATTTGAGAGTCACTGCCTTGCTCTCCGTAGTAGGCTCGGTATGGCGCCAAGAGGGAGGAGACTGGCGCCTGATGCAGGAAAACAAATGGCTGGTAGATTGCACCTCCTATTGCGTTAATCTATCCGGTCTGCCAAGCACGTCTTCGAAATCCCTTCTTCCAATTGATATCTCTATGAATATCGGTCAGTGAAGAGTAATGTATCATCAGTGATCGACTTACTTGCTCGTCCTTGCTTCATCGCCTTCGTCACAATCCCAAAAAATTCCAAGCACTTCAACCATCATTTTCACAACGACGTCCCTCATCGCCTCCGTTGTCGGCACCTCGTTATACTCCTGAAGAAACTTTCAATGCACTCGAATATATCGACAGCTATGTTAGCTCGCAGCGACGTCCTTTGCTGCCTGTAAACGTTTGATATCAGAGCAGTCCGTATGAGGGTGATCCAGAACAATAACTACCGAGAGGAGGACCCCGGCTGCAGCGAAAATTGCTTTCGTAGAAGAAAAGAGGACACCTATAAATATGGTATCAGAATTTGGATCGTAGAAGGGTGGTCTGACTGGGACTCGTTCGACGCCCTCGCCATGCGCTTCGGAGAATGGATAAAGATCATTGAGGGTCGGTATCAACTATTTTATCAACTCGTCGTCACCGGACATAGCAGTTTGCTCAAACAGTTGGACTTGAGTGCGGAGGATGTCGGTGGGAGTTGCGACAACAAATGCGCGAGTAGATTTTTCTTCGTCTTCTTTTTATAAATTTCCAGAAGATGGCCCGGAATATTGGGGGAAGAGGAAGCCATGGGAGGGGTCTGAGAGATACAAACAGCAGTGAGGAGAGGCGTCTGTGGGAACCGTGATGATACTGAGTGGGCACGAGGTGTGGTAGGTAGCGTCCATCATCATCATTGTGTGACTATCTCATACTATACAATCACAGTGACTCGACATACATTTATAGTGCTCTATCTAGTTGTCTGCCATACTCTTTAAAAATCTGTACGATCGTCTCTCCTGATGCGACCTGCAATGGGGTCCTTCCTTTCTTGTCCTTGGCATTTGCACTCGCTCCACGGTCGAGTAGCAAGCGCACAGTCTCCATTTTGTCCCGGGATGAGGCAAGGTGCAACGGAGTACATCCATGGTTGTCCTCGACATTTGCGTTCGCGCCGTAGTCGAGAAGTAAGCGCACCGTCTCCGTTTTCCGCATATATGACGCCTGGTGTAACGGAGTCCTTCCATCCTCCTTCTTAGCATCCGCATTCGCACCACGGTCAAGCAGTAGACGTGCAACCTCCAGGCTCCCATTAGATGATGCCGAGTGTAATGGTGTCGAGTGGTCCTTAGCTCGTGCGTCCGATATCTGCCCCGTGTTCAAGTAATAGCCCCGCAATCTCCATGCTACCATAAATCGATGCCCTAGTGCAATGGAATTAGGCCCATGTCGTCCGCAGGGTTGATGGTTACGTTGTGTCCCAGTAGCATCCGAACGAGCTCCAGTTTTCCACTATATATGGCCCAATGAATTGGAGTCCGAAGATCATTTTGCCGCGAATTCGCATCTGCGCCGTGATCGAGTAGCCACAGGGAAATATCGATAAGTCCACCCTCCGACGCAGCATGTAGCGGAGTCCGATCCCAATTTGTCCTCGATGACATCCACGGTTGCGCCATGACGGTATAATAGCTCTGCCACCTCGAAGTGTCTCTTGTGCAATGCAGCCACCAGTGGACTATGATTGTAGCCACCCCTCGCATTTACTTGCTCGGGATGCTCGACGATGATATGCGCTTGCCAGGTCACGAAATCCGCACAACGAAGCATAATACAGTGGAGATCCACGATTGGCGGGGGGATCTCCGAACTGACGCCACGGATCGTCGATGTCGTGCAACTCGAGCCATGCCGGAAAAATGTGGTTTGGTTGAGTCAAAAAGACGCCGCATCCCATCTTCTATGTGTGAAGACACCTCTCCGAACTGCGCATGCTCCACCCAATGCCGACTGGCATATCCTGCCAACGGAAACCCATCGTCGACCGGTTTATTGTCCGCGTTGCCGTCCAACTGGAGAAGAGTCCCCAAGCAAGCCTGGGCGAGAGTCGTGTGTGCAGGTTCGGGAATGATATGAAAGTATGAGGCGTCTCCTCTCGAGGTGGAAAGCCGATCGGAAGTCAAGAACTCCTTGACCGAAAAATGCGAAAACTGAATGACCCGGGAATCGCCATTGTCGACTTGCGTGATCAAGCTAGAGCAAGTAGATAGCACAGCTCGTTGTCGATCCTCCCACCGCCAATCCTCCCTCAACTTCGGCGTTTCTCCTTCGGCCCCATCAAAGTCAAGTGCAAGTATTTCGGCGAGCTCCTCGACACGTAGCGGTCGAGCAGCCGCAGTGAGACATTGTAAGAGGCGATGAGCGTGGTCTCGGTTCGCCATCCCAATCTCCTTCAACACCCTCTCATATGTCTCGTCCAAAGTTTTCGGCAATTCATCGAGCGTTCGCCGGATGCTTTGTGGAAAGCAATGCTGTAACACTTCCAGCTGACAGAAAACCCAACGGAACCTGTCGATTGTCAGCAAGCGTCATTGGCACACTCTTAGTCACGCTTACATTCCGTCAGCTTTATCGGTGAGCGTCTCAATAACCAGCTCTTTATCCTTATCCCTCCATCTCCTCATCGCCGTATCTGAGCCCGCATAAACGACTGATCTGATATAGTCTTCAATATCCTTCTTTTGTCCACTCTCCTCGTGAATCGAGACCGGGCGAAATGTCAGGGGCTCAAGCACAACTCGGATGTCATTCTCCTGACGGCTGGTGATACATATATGAAGATTCGGAAGCTGCAGGTCGACAACGTCCTTAATGAGATCAAGGACCTGTTTGCGAGCGGGCGGAATTCCAGATGTATTGGGGCATTCATCTAGTGCGTCCAAGATGATGTAGATCGGGCCTTGGCCAGGTAGCGTGAGCATCTCTTTGAGACAGTTGATCAGCGTATTGGTGCCGGGCTTACGTGCGCCATCGTCGTGTGTCTTATAAATGCGGGACAGTATGTCGCAACAGCTGTCGGAACGAGAGGAGAGCTGAGTTAGAAGTGAGGGAAGTAAGTTGCCGAGGTGTTGTTTATCGGTGTCCTTGAAATCAAAATAGAAGTACGCCATGGATGCTAGTCCAGCTTCCCACAACGCCGTGATGTCCTGGATGATCGCGGAGCTATTGGTGATGTGAGTTGCTGAGGGGTGAACTCGACGAATGATAACGAACCAAAGGATGCTCTTCCCTGATCCCGCTACAATAATTTTAGGCGGTCAATATCTGGAAGATGTGAGGGAATAGAAAGACGCACGTTTGCCGTGGATCCACAATAAGGACGTGGACGACTTGGACTTCCATTTCATGAATATACTTCCTTGGAAGAACCACGTAGCCGTGCCTTCATGCTGCGCGGTGGACGCGATATCTTGATTGGTGGATGGGTCCGGAGGAGACAGCCACGCTCGGTGGTCCTTCCGTACCCGACTCCCTGCAGCGACATGTCAGTCTCAGCAAGTAAGAGTAGCACGGCTAAAGAACCACGAACGAGTTTCCGCGTTGATATCGTTTGCCGTTTGTTGCAATAGAGCATTCATTTCCATTGTCGTCGCTTTGACTACCTTGCCATCTAGTCGTATATGCGGTTATTATGGCATTCGTGAGTAGGTAACGTGTTGGACGTACCATCAATAGCTATGTCGACCTTGTCGCCGACAGCTTCTACTCCGTCCTTGACATCGTGTGCGACTTGCAGCAATTCAACAATCGCCATCTGCATCTCTTGCTGCGTCAATCTATCCAATCTGAGCAACGCGTCCTCGACATCCCTCCTTCCAATTAACTTCTTCAGATATCTCTCTGAATCCCTATCAGCGACGGGAAGCGCGTCATCCCGGATCAACTCACTCGTTCGGCCCTGCTTCATCTCCTTCGTCACAATCCCAAATATCCCAAGCACCTCAACCATTATCTTCACGATCGTGTCCTTCATCGCCTCCGTCGTCGGCACCGCGCTATACTTCTCGAGCCGTCTGAAGAAGCCTTCAATGCGCTCGAAGATATCGACGAGCGCATCTTGACTCGCAGCAACGTCCTTCGCCGCCTGTGGCAGGTTCGGTATCAGAAGAGGTTCATGTTTGGGAAATGGAGAATAATAGCTACCAAGAGAAGGACGCCTGCACCAGCGAAAATGACTTTCGCGGGTGAGAACACCTATAAATATGATATCAGAGGGTAGATCGTAGAGGGATCGATTAAATAGGACCTACCAGTCCGACGCCCTCGCCCAGCGCGGCGGAGAAAGCATAAAGGACGTTAACGGTCGGATTCAACCATTTTGTCAACTTGTCATCGCCGGACGTATATTGCTCGAACTGTTGGACTTGAGCACGAAGGACGGCCAGGATATCGGCGGGAGAAGTTGCAGTTCTGCAACTGGCCCATCAACGGGTGCAGGAGAAGGTCTTTCTTTGTCTTCTTCTGATACTCTTTGATGGAAGCATTAAAGATGGCCTGGAGATTAGAAGAAGAGGAAGCGGTGGAAGGTGTCTGAGACATTGCAAGTAGCAGCGAGGAGAGACGTCTGAGGCCTTGGGTGTGATACTAGTACTGCGGGTGAGAAGCGGCCGAGTGGGAACACCAGATCTAGAATAGTTCGCCACGAGGTTTGCCAGGGTGACGCCCGCACTGCCTTCTCATAGACAGTCTGATAAGACTTTTTTTTTACAAAGCCACTAAAACGGATCTAAGGCTAAGGCGCTATCGCCGGCGGATTTAGACGGAGACCCGTGCGGTGAAGGGCGTCCTCCTCAACCTTAGGCTGAGGGGAGGGTTGCATCGAGCGTGAATGGTCCTTTACAATGTAGTTGGTTATTAACAAAACACGTCTTCTCTCTCAAGTTGCACAAATTAATCAGATACGAGAGATAGCTAGGTGGATAAATAGATATATTACCCGTGAATGTGGCAAAGCCGTCGGATTGTAAGGAGTAAAGTGATAAATGGTCGGCGGAGGTAGGGATGTAGTAGGTAGTAGGTAGGTAGCCGGTAGCCGTCAGAGAGAGACCATGAGTAAATTCGAATGCTTTGGACATGTCCGTAAGGTATTAACTTTTGATGGATGAGGGTGGGAAAAGGTATCAAGGATACATAGTATGAATGGTGGAGAAATGAGGAACGAAGAGATGAAGGTAAAAATGGGTAGATAGTACAAGTTAGGAGTACATACAACAGGCAGAATCAGACAAACAAATCCGCGGAGATCCAGTCTGGGAGGACACACGCGTACACGCACGCATGCACATACAACCGACAAGGGTTACTATAAAGGGAGGTCAAGAAAATATGAGGTGGACGCAACGAATTGGGCGGAGGGATTGCGAAGCGAAACCGCGAGTGACAGCACATAACTGCTTTTCTTCCTCCCTCACTGAATGGAGCAGTTGCTGCCGCTCGAAGCCTTGGACGAGTCACCACGCGTGCGCCTCGTCATCGTCATCATCCTCTTCTTATCCCGCGAAGCGACCGTCGGCACAGCAGTATCCGGCACCGTCACACACGACGCACCCTCGACGTCAGCTGCAGCATCGACAAACGACGAAGCCGTCGTCGCGGCAGACGGATCGACACGCGCGGCCCGGCTCGCCGACGACGAGTTGCTGCTGTTGCCCGTAGCAGCCACGACCGCCTGTAAGCTACGCAGGCTATTCGATTGCGGTGATTGCGACGCTGGCGACTGCGGAGAGTTCGCGCACGACGAGCCGATGCTCGAGATCGACTGCGGGCGTTCTCTCAGGTGCGCATTATTCGCCTGTTGTGGTTCTCGCTGCCGTGTGAGGATGATGGACAATTTCCGCCGGATGACGTTCCCTTCCGGTATTACGCTGGTCACTTTGGCCTGCGAGTGTGAGTGAGGAGGGGGCGTGGCGGCGGCGAGGGAGACGGATGAGTTGGAGTGTGTCGGGTCGGGGGTGAGGGACGCTCGTGAGCGCTTGCTGAATGGCGAGAGGACTTTATACGCTATCGGTGGATGTGGGGACGACGTCGGAGAAAGCTGAGGTGAGTTCGTACGCTCCCGTTCTCGCTGATCACGATCACGGTCGAGGCTGCCTCGAGATGAGCTCGCGCTCGCAGGATGGTGGTTCGGCAGGCGTGTGAAGAACTCGGCGGGACTGTTGCCACGCTCTGCGAAATGCGCGTGCATGAGTAGTTTTGAGCGAAGGTCACAAGTTAGCGCTGCGCGACCTGCACACTTGGAGTGTGCGATGAGACTGCAGTGCGAACACAGCACCGCACCCTTCTTCGCCGGCTCCATGCATACTCGACAGTTTACAGCTACATTTCGATCAGTACTCAGGTCAAGTTCACGTCCACTGATAGCGAGAGACGCACGTTTGCCAAAGGTCGTCTTGACAAAGGTATGTTCGCGTATTTCAAAGAGGTCTACTTCGCTTTGCGGAACTTCAGGAAGGACTGGTGATGCACTGCCCGTAAAAGAGCGATGACCTGGCGAGCTGGACAGCATCGCCATGTCGCCGTCGAACTGTTGGCCTGCATACACGGGAATCGGGGAGTCGAGCTCGAGATTTGCCATCAAGTGTCGTGCCGCACCGTTCTTTTGCAGGTCGGCGCTCACTCGTCGAAGGAAAGGAATGCTATCCTGCGGCCGCAGGTCCTTTGAAAAATACTCAAATTTAGCCTTTCCATTCCTACAGATATCGTTACAATTGGCTCTCGCCAGACTCACCTTGTTCAAGCCCCAATGATTCTTCAACCACTCATGCTCAAATAGTTGCTCCGCGCTCGGTCGCATCGACGGGTCCTTGTGGAAACACTCCTTAAGGAACGCGACAAGCGGCCCAGAAAATCGTTCAGGAATCGGCGGAGACTCGTCTTCGACTATCCGGAACATCACTGTGCGTTTCCTTTGGGTTAACAGCTGCGGATAAACTGAGCAACACCAGACTAGTCACCTGTCATCGCATTCCCGATATCCCCATAAGGCGGGCGTCCCGTCAGTAGCTCGATGACCGTGCACCCAAGCGACCAGATGTCCGACTTCGGCGACGCGCCTTTGAGCTCGATGACTTCAGGCGCCATCCAGTTCGGTGTGCCCGCGACGTCCTTGATCTCGCGCTCCATCGCCCGCAGGTTCAGCGAGACCCCAAAGTCAGATAACTTTACGTTCCCAGTCTTAGTCGTGAGGATGTTCGCCGCCTTGAGGTCGCAATGCACGACGTCGCTGCGATGCAGGTAGTCCAACCCCTCGAGGATCTTGAACACGTAACTTGCCACCAGCTTCTCGTTCAGCTTGCCGAACGCCTTGAGAGTTTGCCCAAGAGAACCGTTCTCGGCATATCTGTAAGAGCACACGTGATGCGCAGTCAGAAGTCAGTATGTGCAAAACGGAATGCGCAGCAGCAAGCAGGCAAACGGGCAGGCAGTGGCACAGCACGGTATATAAAGGAGGAAGGGGGGGACGACGTACTCAAGCACAATGCTGAGAGTATTCTCGTCCCGGGCCATCCCCTCGTACTTGACGATGCTGGGGTGCGACAATCGCTTAACCAGGTCGACCTCCCGCATAAGCTGCGAAATTTCCTCCTCCTTGAGACCTTCAAGCCCGATCCGCTTCACTGCGACCATCTGCCCGGTGTTCAAGTTGAGCGCGCGATACACAGCGCCAAATTGTCCGCGTCCGATACAATTGCCAAGTTGCTGAAAATAGGCGGTTAAATACCAACCTTCCGTATAAGGTGGACCACTTACAAAGTGCGTTGGCGCCCTTCCCTCCTCCCTCACGACCAACGTCTGCCGGGACACGCTTCCCTCCGTCGCATCCCGCGCCATCAGGTCGCTTGCGCTCGCCTGTTCGCCCGACGCGACGCCGAGGTTGACCATACTCTCGAACCGTGACCGCCGTGGCTTAGCACCAAACTCGTCGTACGAGTTGGGCCGCGGCCGCCTGCGTGAGCTCGCGCCATCCACCTCGCTCTGGAACCGCCCTCGCGGGAGCAACGACGACGGGGAGTTGACGTTACCAGACGCACGCTCGTTAGACGGGGCACGCTCCACTGGATCGATCGAGGGAGACTGCGACTGCGAGGGCGTATTGAACGGGCTTGACGAGAGAGCGCCGCCATACTCGCCAGACACGGCGCGCGGGAACGGGATGGGCACGAGTGAGTCACCATCTCCCCCACTGCCGCCGTCATCGGGGCTGCTCCGCCTTGGCACATAGGTCCCGCTCCGCTGCCCGCCGCGCGTGCTGTTCCTGCGCAATGCGACTCGGCCCGGACTAGGGCCAAGACCGAGAGAAGCAGTATCCGGACTCGAGTCGCGACGTAACAAGGCGCTGGCATCTTTCGGGGCAAGTACAGGCGCGTCAACGCTATGTCGCGCACGGTGCGCCGGCCTGCGCGCGGCCGCGGCCGCAGCAGCAGCAGCAAGCGGAGGCGTTATTGTCGTTGATGGGAATGATGATGCTTGTAGCAGCGACTCGACGCTACCTCCCGACGGAGAAGCAGACGCAGAAATGCCGCCGGCGCTCGAATTGATACTCGCACTAAGACCGAGATCAGCGGCCCCAAACTCGCCCTGAAGAAGACGGGCGTCCGCCGAGAGTGCCAAGGAAGAGGGCGAAGGTTTCCGAATCGCGATCGGGCGAGAAGTCGCTTGTTGTACGTCGACAAAGTCGTCCGGCCATTTGCCCTTGCCTAGGTTAATCCTCTCCGTCCGCCCCGCCCGGTCGGTGGACCCCGTTATCGGCGCCACATTGCTGTTTAGGAGTTCTTCCGACTCTTCGACAACGCGCAGCAAGTCCACTGGTACTGTCTCGCTCGGTTTTCGTTCACGCGGCCGCAAGGTGGGACTCTCAAGGCTACCACGTCTGCGCTGAATGCCGACGTGGCCATTCGGACTATTATTGCCATAAATGCTGTTGGCGATATCGCCAGCCAGGGTATCGTCGCAACCAAACATGGACGCGGCCATCGCGCTGCCCTCCGTGCGGGTCAAGCTAGGCCACTCGGACGGGATGAACGACGTCGCTTCGGTCGTGACGGTGCGTATCGTGCCAAACTTCCCGTATGGACCTGAGCCACTGCCACTGCGTCCGGCGCTGAACCCCATCCCGAAGCCGGCGTCCAGCAGGCTCGAGTACGTACTGGTGTCCTGTGATGTTGCTCGACGCGATGGACTGCCCCGTCGTCGAGTCTGCGATCGACATGCGTGCAGACTCGTTTAAGGACGGCGCAAGGAGTGAGTCTCCACCGGGGCTTGCGAGGGGCGAGCGGTCGGATGGACGCGAACGCACGGGCGAACGGGACGCGAGGATCGGGGGCACTTCGTCGCGGTCGCTGGTCGTCCCCGTAGGCGTCTGACGTCCATCCGTGTCAGTTCCAAGCGCCGTTCCTGCATCGCTATACGATGCAGTATCGTCTGGACTGTGAGAGCGCAGCGTGGGAAGGCCAGTGGGTAGTGGTGACCGGTGCCTGGAGGCATTCCGCGTGGGAGAGAGAGGGGAAGGCGGTGAAGACAAGTTGGGTGATGACATGACTGCTCGTGAAGACGAGCCAGTGCGGTAAGGTGAGCCGGGTGCTGCGTTTGCGAGAGTTGTGTTGATAGGCTTGAGTTTGCTGCCACCTCCGCGCAGGAGATGTGAATGAGTCGGTACAGGGGTCTCTGCCCACCTGACAAGAGCGTTGATAGTCTTTGCCACGCGTGCGAGGCAGTCAGATGTGCCCTCGATGAGATCGTCGCGCTGGAAGAGGTCCTCGGGTGGGAGCCCGTTTGCAGAGCAGGATGCAAGGAACCTTGTCACATTCGAGGTGCGGAGCTTGCCGTCCTCGCGCGGGTCAATCCGAGCTATGGACCCAGGCCGCAACTTGTTCATAAGTCTGCAAATGAATTCATAGAACAGGAGTCAGTGTTCCGCTCCTGTACATGCGGGTAACCAAGGGAAACAGAACCACTCACTGGCAGAGAACATAGCCATCCCGCAGCGCCTCTGTGAACATCCTTCGCTCTCTCTCTTCTCCTGCCATATTGGCGCTCAAACTCAACCCGCCAAGTTGGGTCGTACTTCCGTTCGTAGAAGCCCCACTTCTTACCCACACTCGCTCGAGTCGCGCAAGGGCACGCATGCGGCATTCGACCTCTTCTGCCTCGCGTAACCCAAGGCTCGCGCTTTGACCAGGTCTCAGCATTTCCTTGCAGAGCACCGAAGTGGCCGCGCGGACTGCTTCGCGGTGCATAGGATTTGAGGGGCCTGCTGGTGAGAGCGACGAGGTGGAGGCATTCGTATGGCGGGTCATGGCTGACGACGGGGAGACCGCACGCTGATGTTGTTGCTGGGGATGGTGATGAGAAGTCGGGGAAAGCGCACGGGGTCGACTGGGTGTACTTGGAGACGAGGCACGGGGAAGGGCAGGGGAAGGTGATCGGCGATCTATGGATGATCGTCGGATGGCGTTAGAAGAGTACGAGGGCGGGTAGTTGAGACTAGACGTAGACGTAGACGTGAAGCCACGTGGGGTGACAACGCGAGGGGAAGGTGGAGCACGGGCAAGTGGAGAACTGGGGCTTTTCGGGCGAGACGCAGATGGGCTCGAGGGTTGATCTTGGGAAAATCGAGCAGTGCCGGACGAGGAGCGCTTTCCTAGTTGTGAGCGAGATGCCGTCGGGGTAGGGGTGCCAGGGGGGCTCAAAGGCTCTCGACTACCAGGCCGAGTTGGAGTGGATGGGCCCGGAGAAGGCGTGTTGGCAAAACGGTCAAAGGATGGAGTGGAGGGTGACGAGGGTAAGAGAGGGTCAGGGCGAGATTTTCTATAACGAGATGGTGACGATGCGGGAGAATTGGCATTCCCAAAGGAAGCGCGCTTCGGTGTAAGAGGCGCGGGCGAGCTTATAATCGGGCGGTTGGGAGGGGATGAAGATGAGGGAGAGGCGGGAGTTGGTGAGGAAGATGCGTGAGAGGAAAGATGTAGAGCGGGGGAGGACATTGAAGCGAGTCTTAGCGAAGGAGGAGTAAAGCTCGTGAACCCAGCTAAGCGAAACCGGAGTTGATCCTTTCCTGGCTGTTCGGGAAGCCTATCTTGAGTATGACTGTCCAGATCTTCGCTTCCACGATTAGGATTATAAGCGGGCGGTTTAATAGGGGCCTTGGTTGATGGTTCTGTACCCGACTCTTTCCTTGTACGGCGGAACGCGACCTTGGTCTCGAACCGTTTGAGCATTCCCGTCCGCTCTTTATCCTTTCCTGCAGTTGCTTCCTTCGCCACGACTTCGGTCACATTGACTTCGGTGCGCTGTTTGCCGCCGTGACTATCATCTTTGGCAGTGACAGTGGCAAAGTGATCACCAGCCGGCAGAGGAACGGCACTAGTACTGGACTTTCCCTTTGACCGAGTCGCAGATCGGAGGGTCTGGTCAAAAGGTGAGCGGAGTAGTCGCTTGAACGTCTTCGGTGCCGATTCGGTAGAAGAAGGCGGTATTATCTCGACCGACACCGAATGCTTTGAACGAGTCGTGGAGACTGGTGGTGGTGGGGAACGGGAGGACGTGGGAGAGGGAGTCATAGAAGGGGATGTTGGGTGAGTACGAGCGAGGGCAGCAGAGGTAGAAGGGGGGTCTGGATTTACAGCAGCCATACGAGTGGCGACGGTGTGGAGTGGACTTGAGACGGCTGGACCGATCTTCGAGGATACAGCGGCGGCGGTAGCCATGTGCAGTTCATGCGACGAAAGTAGGCGTGTATGCGTGATTGAGTGTGACGAAGATCAAAGCAAAAGGGGACAAAGGGGTAAAGGCGAAATTGAAACACAGAGATGGTCATGAAACTGGGTGTATGCGTGGGTGAGGAAAGGTAGTGGGAGGAGGTAGGGAAGAGGGGGAATGGGGAAAAGTGAGGGCAGAGCGATACCCGGGTCCACGGCTTCAAGTGGGTAAATGCTAGTATGGCGACGGAAGGAACAAGTCAATCAGATGAGAAGAGACACGTTCTTCGCCCAAAACGATGTCTCCTGTGAAATGAGCTACTGTAAAGGAATGGGCGAGGCAATCAAAAGATACCGGGGAAGAAGGGGGAAAGAATAAGTAAGAATTGAGAAGAACCTGTCTGTCCATCTCATCACCCGCAACGTGCACCACTGGCACCTGCCAACGGCCAGGAGGAAAGGGAGTCAAAACAACGCCCACCCACAGTGGACAAAATTCAAATCAAATCACTGCAACGGGATCTCGAAAAATAGCCACTCGGCCACCGTGAGCTATCCCCGGATATGCCATAACGGGGCAAAGGCAGAGCTGTCAGTGATGCACTTTCGGTTCACTCTCCACGATAAGTCATTTCCGGGGCCAAGGCGCCGCTCCATCTTCCATGTCTCCCCTGCTGTTCATCGTTGTCCCGCGGGTGCACACGAATAATTTCTTGTCTCTTGTACTCTGTACCACCTGCCAGGGACAACTCCCAGTGAATCTCAGTCTCCTGTTGGAGCGCTTCAATCCTCTATCTGTCTCGACCGAGTAAGGAACGACGCATCCGATGACGTTGTTAGCCTTCTGCCTCCCACCCAACCACACATCGTCATATTAGGTTCGTTCCCCCTCCCGCCCTCCGCCCCGCCTCGTGCTATTATAGCGAGCTGAGGCGCTCAAGACAGCACCTACACGTACTTATCCTAAACGCGCTTGAGCCACGATGATCATGACAAGGCGCCACAGGGTACCTTGCACGCACGTTTACCGACGACGGCGGCTGTTGCAGCGTCTGCCTCAAGAAGAGACAGAACTATTTCTGCTTTCCATGTACGGGATAAGTGAGATAACTGTGGAGAAAAAAAACATTTCGAAAAAGAAAAACATCTTTCGCTTCCTGCAATTCCTTCTTGCTTCTTTTCTCCGGCTGTGTCTGTGAACTGATAATGAATCGTTTTCGTTTCTCATCACAACTTGGCGCGCGGCCAGGGGAGCCAGAGGAGTTGGCGGCGTCATCACGTGTGAGCCACGCCACGATCACGCGTGAAAAGTACTTTTGGCGGCTGACTGAGACCGACCCAGGCGGGATCGGTCGGACTGATAGCCGTAGATGGATGGGCCGAGGATGCAGGCCGCATGCCACGCCATACAACAACCGTGGATGCCGTGGGAAGAAATGATGTGGATGCAAACTGACCGTACACACGCCCTCCTACAAAGGAGTGTCTTCTCCGCATCTTTTTTTTTTTTTACGATTCTGATAGCGGCTCGGAGGTAGTACAGAATTCTTTCTTGGAACATTGCGCTGTGGAGAGGGACAAAGGAAGCGCTCGACGTAAGAAGTGATGCACGACGAGCAACTAGCGCGCGATCACTCATAGTACAGGACGTTAAGGGTTGGGTTCGGGGGTGATATATGATAGTGGGGGTATGGAAACCGCATGTCTCAGAGGATGGACGGTGTGGCAAGCGTTAGGAAAGCGTGGAGAAGGCTCATATGACGCTCATATGATTGTGGGGCCCATCGGCGGGTGGCGTGGGAAAGGATGAGCAAAGACTGAGTTGCAACCTTGTCGTCGCGAGCCCGACTCGTCATCGATAAACTCGCGACCGCAGCAGCCGTCGCAGCCAACAACATGCGCACCACCCGCTCACGCAAGTCACATCACTCGGGTAAAGAAAATGGAACCGCGTCTCTTCCTTCGACCTCTTCCGCATCCTCAATAAAGGGTAAGGAGAAGGCCGTCCCTAAAAGATCTGCCCGAAATGTAGGGGCAAAGAAGGAGAAGGAGGAGCTGCTGTTTTGCTCGTGTCGTGGTGTTGATGATGGGACCCCTATGGTTCAATGCGGGAATTGTGACGAATGGTCGGTATCATCGTCGGTCTGCCCCTCTCTGGTACTGACGACCATCTTAGGTACCACTTCCGGTGTGTCAATCTCAGCGAGGACGATGCAAGTGAGATAAGTGAGTCATCCGTTTTCCATTTCCGCCTTCATCTCTGTAACCTCCTGACTGACCACTTTTACGCAGTGGTGTATGTATGCTCTTCCTGTCAGGAGAAGACTGGCTGGCGTACAGTGAGTAAGTGTCAGACGCGTTCCGATATGCGTGGCAAACAATTCCACTACCCCACATTTCTTCTCCCGTATTGTTGTACTCTCCCGTATTGTAACACGCACAACCATCTGTGTTTGTCGCAATGCGCTGTCGTGTCAGCGATTACCCGCCTGAGCTGCATGTGCCCTACCGCACCAGCGCTAGTTGCATATTATCGTGTCTGAACGATACCATCTGGTATCAGGTCAGCGTGGTGGTCCGACAAGACTCGTCCATGTATTATGCCCATGTAATGTGAGACCACACACAGTACCCCAAGACACAGCCCCTATCGACACGTCCTTTGCACTCCCCTTTTCTCATTCTTACTTGGCCTTCCTTTTTTTCCCGCCTTTTATCTGGGAGGAGACAGTACTGATCCGGGTTTGATAGTGGTGTGGGACGGGACCGACGCGTTTGAACCCATTGAGGGCACCGTGGAACCACCACCAGCAACGACGACAAGAATACCCAAGACGCAGCCAACAAAAGGGACGGAGAAGACGACGCAGGTGGAAGAATCCCAGGCGAAATGGAAGAAACACCAGCGGCAGTCGTCACCTGTGGAGATGTCCCAATCAAGCGACGAGGAGAGTGGCGACGAGTATGTTGACGATGAGGGCATAGCAGCAGCGGGGAAGCGCAAACGCAGGGTACGTCAGACTACTCTACCCCCAGCCATACTAGCTCATGAGGCGTTTTTCTCCTCTCCACAGCACACTCTTATTGCAATGTCGTCCGACTCGGACGATGACTCGGACGACGGGGGCGTCAGCAAGAGGGACGGAAGGGTGCGCAGGCGCGGCCCGGGCGCCGCCGCGACTGCAAAGGCCAAGACTTCCGTGTCGCCGCCGCCGGGCGGAGTCAAGCGCAAGCAGTCGCTCAACGCCCCGGGCGCGGGAACGGTGAAGCGTAAGCGCGCCGAGTCGTCGTCCACGACGATGTCTGCAGTGGAGGACGCCGCGCGTAAGTACTGTCTTGGCAAGCTTAGCGAGATGTTTGCGGGTATATTTCTCCGGTATCCGTATGTCCGACAAAAAAGCGAGGCGCGGGAGGGTGAGGGAGAAGGCGAAGAAGAGGCGCCTAAGGAGGTGGAGTTGATTGAGCGCAAGACAGGGGAGCTAAGCGATGAAGAAAAAACGCAGGCGAAGGAGCGCGCAGCTGCATACGCGGCAGAAGTCGAGCATGCGGTCTTTGAAACGTATGCAGAACCCGACAAGTATGGCAAGCTCGGCGCAGGCACAAAGTACAAGTGTGTTTTTGCTTCTTCTCTTTGTTTGGACGCGAACTTATCTCCTGGTGCAGGGAGCGCTTCCGCACACTCACGTTCAACCTACAACAATCCGACCGTGTGTTGTTGCATCAGCGTATCGCATCTGCACAGGTGGCGCCTGCAACGCTCGCAACGATGTCGTCGACGGAGCTGGCGTCGCAGGAACAGCAGCAGTCGATTAAGCAGGCGGAGCAGGAGGCGCTCGCCCACTCGATCCTCATAAAATCGACCGTCCCGCGCGCCAAGATCACGCACAAGGGCCTCCAGGATATAGAGGACGTCAACGAGGACTCGGCCGTCGCGAAGCAGCGCCGTGAGCGCGAGCTCGAGATAGCGGAGGAAGAACGCGAGCGGGAGCGGCTCGCGCGTCTGCGCGCCGTGCAACCCTCAGGTCACTCGAACCCACCGTCCGCGTCCGCACCCCCAGATTCGCCTGCCGTGCCGTCTGCGCCGTGGAACACAGCGACTCCTGCGCCGACGCAAGGACAGGGTCAAGGAACAGAGCTTACGTCGGCGCATACTGGTTCTGGTGTCAGTGCGGTCGATTCGGAACTCAATCTGGGCGACTTTATTCACATGGATGACGAACCGCCAGAGACCTCACCCCTTACTATTACCACCCCTGCAACCGCTGCAGTAGCAACAACAGAAACAGCAGTACCTTCGGCTGCCCCTATGAGCGAGCCGTTGTCAGCAGCGGCGCTAACGCCTATCACAGGTATCTCACCGTTCGCCCCGAATAAACCAGATATGCCGCCGCGCGCGTCATTTGATTTGAATGCGCTTTGGTCAGCACCAGCACCAGCACCTCCTGCGTCCATTCCGTCTCCCAAGGAGCAGGATGGGGAGAAGGAAAAAGAAAAGGAGGAAGTGGAGGGTGACGGAGAGGGGAGAGGCTATGGAGATGGACCTCGGTACACCTCCCGATGAGTCTGCGCCAGCATCCGCATCTGTGGCGGTGGTGTCGGTAGAGCCGGAACGGGAAGTGGAACACGAAGGCGAGAGCGATGATCTTGACTTTGCGATGTTCTTGGGACAAGAAGAGGAAGAAAAGGGAAAGGACGCGATGAGAGGAAAGCCCGAGGCTTCGGCACCGGATCCGCAAGCCGTCTTCGATGGGCTTCCGCGTGTATGGAACGGCGTTGTGAGTCTCTTTTCCGTCTCTCTCGCGTGGGGAACGAATGTTGATGCTTCGTCGTTGTCCTAGATCAGCATGCCGATCGACTCGGCCGTGCCGCAAGAGCTCCGTGTAGATGCGCGCCAGATTGGCGGGCGTGGTCTCGCGTCCGACTCGCCGCTCTGGCGCACGCTGTTCCCCATCGACCACCTGCGGATAGACGGACGCGTCGCGGTCGGCAGTTCGGCGCAGTACCTGCTCGCCTCGCGGCTCAACTCGGCCAAGGAACTCATCGCGGTCGCGTGGACGCCCGTCTCGGACGTGGACATGGCCGCGCTCCAGACGCTCAAGACGTTCCTCATCAACAAAGAGTACGTGCATACCTTTTCACTCCCGTTCCTTCTCCCGCTAACCCGGGCGGATTGGACAGTCGCCACGGGCTGATATTCCCATGGGGCTCGAGGGGCCGCGAATGGGGCCGCGAGCTCTACGTTGTGCCCCTGCCCAGCTCTCACCCGCTCCCTGAGTACATCGAGCTCCTCGACGACATGCGCCTCCCGCACACGCGCAGCGCAGACTGCCTCGTCGGCATCTGGGTCCTCAACCGCGGCAGACTCGCCGCTCCTCCTCCTCCCCAGCCCCCTTCCCCAGCCTCTAGCCCCGGCGGGTATGACGCCTTCCACCACCGCCCTCCCACCAGCACTCGCGTCGGCACTAGCGAGCATCATGCCCGCCGGCGCCGTCTTCCCACCAAACGTGACGGCGCCCACGCAAGCCGCGGTCGCAGCGGCGCTCTCTCATCTCCCACCGGCGATTCCTACAGCCAACGCACCGGGACTCCCACTCGGGTCCCTGCATCCACCTGCGCCGCAGTTCCCACCGATGGGCGGCGCTCCGCCGCCATCGATGTCCGCGGCGGATCTCGCCGCGCAGGTCGCCGCGCTGTCGCCAGAACAGATCCAGGCGATGTTGGTGACGCTTCAACAGCAGCCCCCTCCACAGTCCCCAACACCCGCCTCCGCACCCACCGCCCCCGCTCCACGCCGCGCCGCCGCCACCACCACCCCTGCAGCCGCACTGGCCAGGCATGCCAGACCCGCCGCCCGTGCCGTACGGGGGATACGAGTATGACTATGAGTACGACGAGCGAGAGAGGGACAGAGGGAGGGAGCGGGAGCGTGGCGGCGCCGCGCGCCGTGGATATTACCCGCGCGACGACGTGTCGCGCGCTAGAGGACGCGGTGGGGTTCGGAGAGGCGCCCCCGGAGCGAGCGGTGGAGGTGGCGCTGGTCCTGGTCCTGGTGGATGGGAAGATGGGAGGGGTGCTGGTTGGGAGCACAGACGGTCGTCGGATGGTGGGTGGGGTGGGCGCGGGCGTGGGTCTGGTTCAGGGACGGGGTCGCCTGTACGACGAGACGCACCGGCATATTGGAGGTGACACGGATTTCAGTTCAGTTGTAGTGATTACTTACGTTCTGCTTGCTGTCGTGCTTGAGAGGAGAGTTACTTAATGGTTTTTTATGTGGTATTGTCGATACTTACTGCTCCTGCTGCTGTACGCGAGATTTTCTAAAATGACGACTGAGGTCACTTCTATCTGATTCTGATTCAACAATGGATGCGTGAGTTTAGCGGGACAGGTTTGGCAGAGGCCTCAATGTGACAAGGGTAACTCAATCACCGCTTTCCCAATATATTTTCTGCCCCCCAAAACAGGGATTGTACCAAAAAAATTCGATGTATTATGCCATAGCAAGGTCAAAAAAATAGAGAGGTGCCCGGGCCATCTAGGCTCGTGACCAGCCTGTATAGGTTTACCTTCATATACAGACGGCGGTCACCGGTCTACGGGCCATCGTGATCTGATTCATGATCCACGTGCAGACCCACACGATGGCAAGACACGTTCACACCACGTGTTGAGCTACTAGTACGCCAACCACTGGCATGAACTGAACTTGAAGCTTCAAGTTCGGTAGTCTTCGCTGTTGTAAGGCAATATCTGGATTCATCGCTGTCCACCCAAATGAGTTTTTATGAGCAAGTTATACTTTTCCGTACCTGTTGCAGGGATTAACGGTGGCGGGTCTGGCAGTATCGAGCGTCGTCGACGCATCCAGCCCATTTGGGAATCAATTGCTCAGGAATACCCTCGAAATCGGACTCGAGGACTCTTCCAGCGGACCTCTTCATCTGAGGACTCCTCAGGCTTCTTATCCGAGGACTCCTCAAGCTTCTTATCCGAGGACTCCTCAAGCTTCTTATCCGAGGACGTCTCAGGCTTCTCATCCGAGGACGACTCTGACCTAGAATCACTACCCGTAGGTAAGACACCTGTCAAGCTCAATGCTTGTGTTAGTCGCTGACATATTTGAAGGGTACCCAACTACTCTGGCTCGACCTGGCACGATTGATATGCTCCCCAACGACACCTTGCTGACGATATTCGGTTTTTACCAAATGTCTTCACCGTTGCGTTGGTATAGGCTCGCCCATGTATGCCAAAAATGGCGATCCATCATCTTTGAGCCGTCATCTCGTAAACCAGATCTCCGAATCTACCGTACGCCCATCCCGAGGCCTCGTTGGTTAGCCTTGCCTATCTTTGTGAAACGTGAACGCGATCCTACTCTCCATCCCTTTACTCCAGAGGATGAGGACAATTTTGTGGCCGCACTTGAACACCCTGATCGTGTGAACTCTATCCACCTCACCGCCACAACGTTGTTACTAGAAGAAATTTCATTGTCCACAATCGAGAAGCGGGTTTCGGAACTGCGATGTGCCAAGGAAGGGATGGATGCCGAGACGAAGACACTTGCGGAACTGCAGTTGACCCTTCCTAGCACTTTTCGGCCTAATATCGAGTATCCGTCACCTGTCGCGTTCGCGGGTGTCTTGTACGGGATGACCCAGCTTCGATCACTTTCACTCTATCTTCGTTCTCCCATCTCCCGCCATGAGATCACCGACACATCCCCGTTGTCTGTGGACCGTGTCGTACTCCCTGCACTTACCCACTTCACATTTCGAGGGTCCAGCGATTTCTTGGACAGATTTGTGACTATAATCGATTCTCCTCTTCTAGTGGATATTGAAATTACGTTCGAACAACCCGTCTTTCAAGTTTCAACTCCAAATCTTCGCGAGTTCGTCAACAGGACAGAAGTGCAGAAGTCATATAGTCGAGCAGACATTATATCCTCCGAGCGTGCCGTCTCCATCTCTTTCACTCAACCAGGGGTCCCTATGCGCCTTAAATTTGAAGTTTTCTCATTCCGGAATATCTTCATTTCTCAAATCTGCGATCAATTTCTTACTTTCCTTGTCACTGTGGAGGATCTACACCTTGATGTGATGCAAACAACATGGGACTACGAAACATTGCTGAGGATTATCCACCGATTCAAAGGTGCAAAATGGTTCCGTGTGGCTTGTGGCCACTCGACAGACATTGTGCGCATTTTGGAACTACTATACCAGCGCAACAATGTGTTACCTGCCTTGTACAAACTCTGCATACGGGAGCCTGAGCCTCATTACGCGCCTTTGCGGGAGGCCGTGGCGTCTTTCGTGCAGTCGCGTTGGCTCTCCGGCCATCTCATAGGAGTGGAATATGAACGGCCATGGACCGATGAACTGGTTAGAACAGGTATATCGTATTCCCAGAATCAGTATCTCATGCTAACTTCTTTGAGCGGGACCTTTTTCTCAGCAGGCGACGATTGAGGTGCTCTCTGACGACGTCCTTCTGACCATATTTCTTCACTACCTGGATTCCTCCCCGCAGCTTTGGCCTACGCTCGTGCACGTATGCCAAAACTGGCGACAGATCGTATTTACATCGCCTCAGGGTTTACATCTTCGGGTGTACTGTAAATACGGGACGCCCGTCTTGAGGAATCTAGATTTCTGGCCAACCCTGCCTATCGTCGTACAGTACGGGGGGAACCCAACTTTCGATCCCCCTACTCCCGAGGACGAGGACAACATTATTGCCGCACTGAAGCACTCTGATCGTGTTTGCACCATCAATCTCACCATCACACATCCCCTCATGGAAAAATTTTCCACGATCAAAGAGCCGTTTTCTGAACTAGAGGAGCTTGTTCTTCTCTCCCTAGCTAACTTGCAATTGACCCTGCCTAGCACCTTTCGGTGGGGCCCTCGCCTCCATACGCTCTACTCGACCAGGATTGCCTTTCCCTTGCTCCCGGAGCTTCTTTTACCCTCCCAGGGTCTCGTAGATATTCAGCTCCACGAAATCCCTGGTGTGGGGTATTTTTCTCCAGAATCATTCGCGAATGCGCTGTCAGGGATGACCCAACTTCGGTCACTTTCTCTCCACTTTCTCTCCCTCGTCCCTCGCCGTAACCACCTCGGCTTTCCTCCGACACCAGGGGAACGTATTATCCTCCCTTCTCTTGGCTCTCTCAAATATCGAGGAACCAGCAAGTACCTGGACTGTCTCGTGGCCAGAATCGACGCCCCTCGTCTCGAGGATATTGATATTACATTCTTTAACCAACCCACCTTGGACGCTTCGCAACTTGGCCGATTTATTGACCAGATAGAAATCCTGAGGTCACACGGTCGAGCAAGCATTCGGTCCTCCGAGCGTGCCATTTCCATCTGCTTTACCAATCCAGGAGCTCCTACTCGGCTTCGATTGCGGATCTCGTGTGAGCAGTTAGACTGGCAATGGTCTTCCCTGGCTCAAATTTGTAACTGTCACCAATTTTCCCCCCTCCTTATCCGTGTAAGAGATCTAGACATTAATACGATACAGTCGTCAAGTGAGCAGGACGACACGGACGGTGAAAACATTGGAGAACACTGGCTGGATCTTTTACACTCATTCATAGGCGTTGAAAGGTTTTATCTAGCTGGGAGACTCGCGACAAACATTTTGCGCACCTTGCGAACAGCCGATGGCGAAATCAGACCATTACCTGCCCTGGAAACTCTCCTCGTACAAGGTCCGGAGTCGGACGCCTTGCGGACCGCAATAGGTTCGTTCGTCACTTTGCGCCGGCTCTCCGGCCATCCCATACAGGTGGAAGGTGTACAACCGTCGTTCCTACCAAGTTCAATCGGCGCAGAGCATGAAGACGCACCATGGGAACAGCTGCCACCACCGTGCCAAGACTGTGACGTCCGTTTCGCAACGCAGAGGGACCTCGATCGACATATTCAAGACGAAAACGGACCACAACAATGCGCATTTTGCTCTTTCACTTGGTCACCTCAGTCACCATATTCATACGGAACCCATCTCCGCCAGTGTCACCCTGAGGCCGTATCCGCAGGTGTGCTGAGCTTCTATCCCCGTCAACACTCCCTCCCTACTCTTCATCCGGCGGATGGTCACGGTGCCGGCTATAAAGTCGAACAGATCCTAAGGGGGCTCACGGATGATCCATACCCCACCGATACACAACACGCGTCGGATTCGGATGCGGACTCAGAGGACTCATGGATTTCGTTAGATAATGTGAAGATCTCAGGCCCTAGCTAGTTCTTTTAATTGCACTATGTTAGTAGACCCAATTCACCCAATGTCCACAAAGTGTCCATATTTGCGACGTACAGCACTCGTACAGCCGCACACATGCAGAGGTTCGCTTTGCGGACTGGGCCTCAAGCTGCACCTCGCACGTGAGGCCCATTTCTTTTGAAGTCCCTGTGACTTCTTCAAGCCACGACCATTGCGGGTACGAATATGACTATGATTACGACGAGCGGGAGAGGGGGGGGGGGGTAGCGGATGGGAAGATAGGAGGGGAGCTGGTTGGGAGCACACGGACGTCGGATGGTGGGTAGGCTGCACGCGGGCATGAGTCTAGTCCAGGGTCGCCTATACGATGAGACGCACCGGCATATTGGAGGTGACACGAATTTCAGTTGTAGTGATAGCTTACGTTCTGCTTGCTGTCCGTGCCTTGAGAGAGAGTTACTTAATGGTTTTTTATGTGGTATTGTCGGTACTTACTGCTATTGCTGCTATACGCGAGATCTTCTAAAAAGACGACTGAGGAGACTTCTATATGGTTCCGATTCAGTGGATCGACAGTTGCGTGGGTTTGGCGGGACTTGGTTTGGCGTGTTTGGATGAGGTACTCATGGTACCGTTCGGTTGGTGATTAGATTATCGGGCCGATGATCCGTGAGAATCGATCCGGATCGTTCACGCAGCGTGGCAAGGCAATTCCAGTCGATTCTAACAACTGACAAGATGGGTCACTTGATTACACTGGCAACGTGAGCGATGCTTCGTCTCACTTGCTTGTCACTCTCCTCACTTGCATACTCAGATGGTAACGTCTTCAGAGCTCTCTATAAAGTCGCATGCGTATATTTATCTAATGCAGCTCGCTGAATCAATGGGCGATGGACTTCCAGGTGTGTCTGTTCTCGAAGCGAGTCCGTTTGATGCGATCTATGTGGTTTTTCAGGGGAACATGGAACGCATCATCGAGAGCATCGCCGTCGCCAAAGAGCGCGGCGCTACCGTGCGCGTCGGGCCCGAGCTCGAGATACCCGGGTACGGGTGTCTAGACCATTTCCTCGAGGGTGAGCGTCGTGCATCCAGCCATAGCTGATCCTCACAGCGGTCTGCAGGCGATACAGTGCTGCACTCATGGGAGGTACTCGCGAACATACTCTCCTCCGACAAGACCGCAGACATCCTCTGCGACATCGGGATGTACGGCCCTTTTGCGCCCTTTTGCTGGTAGTATGATGTAGAAGCTCAAGGACGCGCAGGCCGGTGATACACAAGAACGTGATATACAACTGCCGCGTGATCGTGCACAACCGCCAGATCCTGCTCATCCGCCCCAAGATGTGGCTCGCGAACGACGGAAATTACCGTGAGTTGCGCTACTTTACGCCTTGGCAGAAACACCGTCAATGGGAGGACCATTACCTGCCGCGCATCGTGCGGGCTGTTACTGGCCAGGTGGGATCGCTTCCAAGATTCACCAGGAATTGTTTTGTAACATGACTAGGTCAAGGTGCCATTTGGGGACTGCGTAGTGAGCACGATAGATTCGTGCATCGGCGTCGAGCTGTGCGAAGAGCTCTTTACGCCGGCAAGGTGAGAAAAAATGGAACGCCTGCCCGTATCGGAAAGCGTTCATTCATTGCATTGTCGCAGTCCGCACATTCTCATGGGCCTCGACGGCGTGGAAATATTTACCAACTCGAGTGGGAGCCACCACGAACTCCGGAAGCTCAACACGCGCGTCGAGCTCATCAAAGAAGCCACACTCAAGGTCTAGCCCGCCCCTCCCTACCCTCTCTCTTCCTTTTCTGAAAACTGCAACAGCTCGGCGGGGTGTACCTCTATGCGAACCAGCAGGGCTGCGACGGCGACCGGCTGTACTACGACGGCTGTGCGATGATCGCGCTGAACGGGCGCATCATCGCGCAGGGCTCCCAGTTCTCCCTCACGGACGTCGAGGTCAGTCTCCGCGACGATCGACATCGAGGACGTGCGCGCCCACCGCGCAAAGAGCAGCCGCAGCATGCAGGCCGCAGCCGCGGAGCGCTACCACCGCATCGAGGCGCCCATCGCGCTCTCCGGCGGCAAGTTTGACGTCATCGAGGAGCTCAACCGGCCCGCCGCACGATCATACGAGGTGCGGTACCACACGCCCGAGGAGGAAATCGCGTGCGTCCCGAGCCAAGTCGATGAATTGGTATCAGTGCTAATGGTAGGCAATAGGTTCGGTCCCCGCGTGCTGGCTGTGGGACTACCTCCGCCGCTCACGTACGCAGGGATACTTCCTCCCGCTCAGCGGAGGAATCGACAGCTGTGCGACGGCCGTGATCGCCTACTCGATGTGTCGGCTCGTCGTCGACGCAGCGCGCAGCGGGAGTACGTCCGACTAGCTGTGTGCCGTGCCGTCGTGGAAACTGACGCTTTCGGTGGTGCAGACGCACAGGTGATCGCGGATGCGCGGCGGATTGTCGGGGAGCCGGAGGGCTCCGAGTACGTCCCGACGGACCCACGCGAGCTCTGCGGCCGGATCCTACACACGTGCTACATGGGCACGGAAAACTCGAGTGCGGAAACACGCAGGCGTGCGAAGGAGCTCGCGGAAGCGATCGGCAGGTCAGCACGCCTTTCCCTTCCCTCTCCCTCTTCTGTTCACGTCGCGTGATGCGCCACGCAGCTACCACAAGGATCTGAACATGGACCACGTCGTGACGGCGCTGCGGACGCTCTTCCAAGTCGTGACGGGCTTGCGGCCACGCTTCCGTGCGCATGGCGGAGGCGATGCGGAGAACCTCGCGCTGCAGAATATCCAGGCGCGTCTGCGGATGGTGATTGCGTACTTCTTCGCGCAGCTACTGCCGTGGGCGCGCGGTCGCGTGGGTGGGCTGCTCGTGCTAGGAAGTGCAAACGTCGACGAAAGGTACGTGTGTGCTCTTGTCCAAGCGGAAGATGCGGAAGTTGATTGGCGGCTTGGCGCAGCCTGCGCGGGTACCTGACCAAGTACGACTGCTCGTCTGGTCAGTTCTCGCCCCCTGCCCTTGCCCCTTGTCCTTCTCCTGATCGCGCGTTCCCACGGACTTACAGCGGACGTCAACCCTATTGGCGGAATTAGCAAGACCGACCTGAAGCGGTTCATTGCCTGGGCGCAGGAGACCTTCCAGCTTCCGGTTCTATCGAGGTGAGCATGCCGAACCCGGGTACCAGCGTCTCGGCATCGCTCCTTACTCCACCACCGCAGCTTCTTGACCGCCGTGCCCACGGCCGAGCTGGAGCCTATCACGGAGACGTATGTGCAAGCGGACGAGGTACGTGTGTGTCTCGGCGACCTCCCCCTTCTTACCCGGCTCACGCGATCGGCACCGGGCCACGGACAGGCCGACATGGGGATGACGTACGACGAGCTGTCGGTGTTTGGGCGGCTGCGCAAGGTGGAGAAGAGTGGGCCGTATAGCATCTTCACGAAACTGGTGCACGAGTGGGGGGCCCGGCTGTCGCCTCGGCAGATCGCGGACAAGGTGAAGCTGTTCTACTTTGAGTACGCGCGCAACCGGCACAAGATGACGACGCTCACCCCGTCGTACCACGCGGTACGTCCGCTCGTGTCTCGCGCCGCTTCGCGAACTGATTGAGAACCCCCGTTGACTCTAGGAAGCATACAGCCCCGATGATAACCGTGCGTGTTCTGGATCTGCGGCGGACGTGTGAGCGGACCTGACACGTGTTACAGGCTTTGACATGCGCCCCTTCTTGTACCCGTCACGATTCCCATGGCAGTTCAGGAAGATCGATGAAGTCGCGGCGGCACTGCCCGACAGGTCGAGCGTCGAGCCGGAACAAAAGACAAAGACGGACTGATTGTGAGCTGGCCGGTTAATTAGAACGCCTGTCGACCGAAAGTTTATGTTATCTCCATTACACCGGCTTTGTGTTAGAACCGACGACAAAGAGATATAATACGGAAATATGATTCCGGGCCCCCAAGAAGATTATATGACCAAATGGGGAAGCGATGAGCGGTGCACGGGGGTCGTTAAGCGGATGCGTGACTGACATGACATTGATTACATCTAATTGGATGGATGTCACCGACGCGCCTTTGTGGACGCCCTCCACTTGTCGGCGCCCAGGTCTGATGATTCTGCCCTTCTGGTCTCCGGCACACACATATGCGTCTCTGTTTCACCGCAGTCGCAATTTATCACGCAACTCTTGAGGATCTGATGCTTCCACCCACTCGTAGGGAACTGTGGCACGTCGGCGGTACAGATATTATTAAATTTGCGAGGAACGGTGTTGCGCGTTATTGACGTCTCGGATTCCGGACTCGTTAGCCTCGCGTATGGCGCGATCTGCTGTCCCGATTGCGTTGAGAGCCCCTGGTTCGCTTTGCTCTCTTAAAGCCAGCCCCCCGCATCCTTCAAGGTCGTTGACCGCTCACTCGACACCTTTTATCCCTCTTTCCTTCTTTCGCAAAGCCACCGCGTTGAGATGTCCTCCTTCAACTCTTCCTCTAAGTTCCTCTCCCGTGCCTCGGTCAGTGAAGTTGTGAGCTCCACCTACAATCTGCTCACCACTGCTGGCCAGACTATCAATCCCATAAAGTCTGCCCCTGCCACCCAGACTTATGACAACGAGGCTGCTGTCAAGGAATTCCAGAATGCTGTGAGGGCGTTGTTGTATGCCGCGTTCGTTTATTTGGTTTTACTCAATCGCGCCACAGTTCAAGAAGAGCATCGCGTCGTATCATGAGCCTTCTGCCATCGTGAGTGTGCCCTCCTCTCCCCCCCCCCGCCTGGCACCGTCCTTACTGAATTGTCTAGGCGGCTGGCATCGACGCGTTTAAACATATTAATTCTCTCGATGACCGTAAGATGGGCGTAAGTCGGGTGATTGATTTTTGTCACGTGACAGGAGGGTCTAATATTGTAATAGCTCGAGCACGTCGTCGCCCTCCTCTCGAAACACTCGGACGGGATTTTCAAGGACAAAGTGGCCGAGTTCGAGAACAAGTTGATTGAGATCCGTGCGTCTCCTCCTACCTGCGCGTGTGAACCTCGACTGACGGCGTGTCTGGCACAGTCTACGATGACCTTTCTCACCCCCCGGCCACGTACATCGGCCCTGAGTACCAATATCGGAGCGTTGATGGGTCCAATAACAACATTTCTGACCCCAAAATGGGCAAGGCTGCTATGCCCTATGCGCGCAGTGTGCAGCAGACGCATCCTATCCCGCGCAACACTCTGCCTGACGCTGGTCTCGTTTTCGACACCCTGCTCAAGCGCAAACAGGTTAGATACTTGCCTTGACACGTACAGCAGCCCGTTGACGAGTATGTTTTTAGTTTGACATGCACCCTGGCGGACTGTCCAGTATGATGTTTTCGTTCGCCGCGCTCGTCATTCACACGTAAGCAAAATCTCTCTGCTTCGTCTATTGTCTAATCACTGTCTTGCAACGCAGCGTGTTCCGCACTTCTCACGACAATGTGAATATCAACGAGACATCCTCTTACGTCGACCTTGCGCCACTGTACGGAAACGACAAGAAGAGACTCGACCAGATCCGTGTGGGTGATGGCCGCGGACTTATTCATCCCGACGTGTTCGCCGAGGATCGTCTTATGTTTCTTCCACCTGCCGTCTGCGTGATACTCGTGTTGTTCAGTCGGAACCATAATGTACGCCTTCGAAGCTCGGACTTAGCCCCAGTCTTTGACTCCCATCTTTAGTACATCGCCAACAAATTGTTCGAGATCAACGAACGCCAAACTTACATCAAACCCGACGATATCCCTCATACTGATAAAGAGCGTACCAAGAAAATTAATGATCAAGACGAAGACATCTTCCAGACTGCGCGGCTCATCAACTGTGCTTGGTTTGGAGCCGCCATCTTCTCTGATTATTTCAGCAGCATTCTCGGTCTCCCTCGACAAGGTAGCACCTGGAGTTTGAATCCTTTCGGGGTGTGTCGTCACCCATCTTTTTTACTCTACCGAAGTGTTGATGTATATGCGCACAGGAAATCCGCGACTCGGATCACAAATTGTTCGAGCGTGGTCGTGGAAATGTCTGCAGTGTCGAGGTGCGGAACTAGCATTCCAGGTGATTGGCGTGTTGACCTTGACGCACTTACGATCGTAGTTTAACTGTCTGTATCGCTGGCACGCAACTACGTCTAAAGCCGACGAAAAGTGGGTTGAGCATTTGATGGCCGACGCTTTCCCAGGCAAACAGCTAGAACAAGTAAGCCCCTTTTCTTGCGTGAAACATACTTGGTCACTTAAAGTAACCGATAGCTTACTACCGACAACTTCAAAGCCGCTATCAAGGGTCTTCAAGCGAAAGAGCCAAATGTTTCTCGCTGGACGTTTGGCGGGTGAATGACTCGAAAGTGTTTGGTCTAAGTATCGACGCTGATTATCTTTCGTAGACTGAAGCGTGGACCCGACGGAAAGTTTGACGATAAGGAACTCGCAGACATTATTAAGGACGCGTGTGTAGTTCTTCTAGACAACTGTAGGCGATCAGCTGACAACACCGTAGAATCCAGGAACCAGCTGCAAGATTTGGGGCCCGTGGCACCCCCCATGTTATGAGGCTACACGAGATCATGGGCATTGAGGCTAATCGTCGTTGGGGCGTCTGCTCATTGAATGAATTCCGCAAGGTACGTGATTTTACTCTCTTTGCACCCTCTGTATTCTGTGCCTAACAAGAGTTTCGCCATCGTTGCAGTTCCTTGGCCTCAAACGTAAGCACCACACGTCTCCTTCAGAAGCACGCCTTCAAACATCTGATTCTTGATTTTCTTACAGCGTACGCGTCCTTCCTGGAATGGAACTCCAATAAGGAGATCGCGGAAGCGGCGGAGCACCTCTACTCCCACATTGACAACCTCGAATTGTATGTTGGCCTGCAGGCGGAGCAAGCGAAGGAAATCGTTGACGGCGCCGGTCTCTGCCCTGGTGCGTTTCAGTGTCATCCCCTCTTTTCCTAGCTTAATTCATTTACTTTTACATGTAGGATATACCATAAGTCGTGCCATTCTCAGCGATGCCATCGCCTTGACACGTGGTGATCGGCACTTTACCGCGGATTTCACCCCGTTCAATCTCACTGCATGGGGCTTCGCGGACAGCCAGCGTGATCCGACAGGGCCCGGAAACGGAAGCATGCTTGGTCGTCTCATCCTTCGTGGCTTGCCCGGCGAGTTCTCCAAAAATAGCGTTTACACATGGTTCCCCCTCCAGACTCCCGCGTCAATGAAGGAATTCCTTGGCAAGCTCGGCACCGCAGATCGCTACGACTTCAGCCGTCCCCCCAACCCCGACCCCGTTGCCATCGCGAGGGAGTACAACGATGTGCAGCAAGTTTTGGGAAGCGCTCAGTTCCGTCACCCGTACGGTCACAAGGCCGCACGCATCATCTCAGGCAAAGGGTGAGTAATTGTGACGAATCGAATTTCCGAACCCTCCTTTATTGAATGGACACTGCGATAGGTTCTTCCTCGCGTGCGAGCCGGACCAGGACGATGAGAGCCAGCGCAATCAAACGGAGGTTTTGCGCGTTCTGCAAGCGTCGCCGGAACGGGCGGAGCAGATCGCCAACTACTTTTATGAGAAGACGCGTGAACTTATCAACATAAAGTCGTACTCGCTCAACGACGAAAACATCAAATATGTGGACATTGTTCGTGATGTGCTGCGTTACGTGCCTCTCCATTGGGCCGCGACCGAATTGGTGCGCACGTTCGAAATGTTGGTGTCGGTTCAGCGATCGCTGACTGCTAGCTGGATAGGCCGGTTTGACGCTGAAAGAGGACAGCGAGTCGTGGGGTGACTACACTGAGCCCCAGCTGTATGAGATGATTACCGACATATACTCGTACGTGTTTGAGATTTTGTGATCAGAACACCATTTATCAACAACGAACACAGCTTCCTATTCCTCGATGTCGACCCGTCGAAGTCGATGAATCTTGAAGCGAGGGCGAAGGAGCATGTCGAGGACTTACAGCGTCACATCAAGGCCAACATTTTGGCTGATGTAGGGGGCAAGGTGAGCGACACCCTCTTCAGCGCATATGTCATCGTGCCCACATAACGTCGCAGCTGTCTATCGCGGGCATTATCGGTACCATCCAATCTCTGTTTAATCCGAAGGCAAAGAAGTCAAGGCTTTCTGTCGCGGAGGGCCTCTTTGAAAGCGGTGCTTCCGCCGATCGCACGACGAACAACGTGCTGTCGTTGCTTGTTGGCGCCTCTGTCGAGCTTTCGCAGTGTGAGTATGTTATCTTCCCAATTAGGAGATGGACTGAATAGCCATCGTAGCGATTATCAACATTGTGGATTTCTACCTTGATCGGCCCGAGGGTGTGAAGCAGCTCAGGGCTGCTGATGCTAAGAACCCTGCATTGGAAGCCTACATCTATGAGGCCATGCGTAAGGCGATCCCGACTAGCGCGTGGAGATGTGTGCTGACGATTCTCGTTGCATAGGTATCGATCCTCCGTTCCGTGGTGTCTATCGTAAGCCATTTTATTTTATAAGCTGCACATCTCTTACACTTCGATAGGTGAGTCTGTGGTCGACCAGACTGTTGGCAGCATCACGTACTTCAAGGGTCAACGTGTCTTTGTTGACCTTACGCATGCCAGCCATGACGTGAGTCCTCCCGATTTTTCCCGCATGCCACATCTAATCACGTCTTTAAAAAAAAGCCTCGCGTGTTCCCACACCCACACACGGTCGACGTGAAACGCAAGGCGAAAGGCCACTACCTCACGGGTGACGGTGTCACCCGCTCTCTTGGAGTCGACTTGACGACGAAGATCATGAGCCAAGTTCTCCGGGCCGTGTTCGAGACTCAAGGCGTGCGGCGGTCACCAGGCCTCGCGGGCCACTTGAAACGCTACAAGGTCGCTGCTGAGAACACGCTGCGGTATGAGTACCTCGGCGCTGATTACCTTCCTTCTGCGTGGCCAAGTACGATGGTTCTCCAGGTGAGCAACCTCCGTTTGGCTTGTCTTGCTGTTCGCTGATCTTATCGCACCCGTACCGGATCATAGTATGATGTTGCTGCTCCCCAAGTCAACGGCTCTTAAGCTTTGGACTTAAGCGCCGAAGGTCGTTGCCGTTTCATGTTTCCTCTCCCTCATGCAAGGTTTTAAGCAAATATGACCAAGTCCTATTTAGAGCCTGCCTAACACTTCATCATAAAAACTCACTACTATTCACTGACCGAGTGATCAATGCTTACGAATCTTTATTCATCCACAACACTTATTCTGAGCACTTCTTGCTATGTTCTTTACGCAACTTTGCACGACGATGACCTTGTAGTAATTCGGCCAATTTAAAAAAAAACATCTTCTGCCAACGTCCGAACGTCAACAAATGATGACACCCAGACCACGTGCCGAGCCGCAGCATTGCCCTGCGATTTCTACAAAAAGACCCTCTGATGTTATGGGGTCCCCCTGCGATCAGCCGTTCCCTCATTCTCCCCGGGGTGCTCGGGTCAAGTGCTCGTCGCCAAGTTTCTGGGACCGCGAGCGGGAGTGGTGAGTGAGCAAGCTGGGAAACATCGTACGAGTCGTATCGCATGCAGATCAGTTGTCGCCAGCGCAGCGATGGCAAGACTAGTTATCGGTTATAGATCACGCCGGGAACCTAAATCGGAATGTCGAGCCATAGGTGTCGAAATAGCAAGTCCATCAAAAAAACGAAGCGGCAGCAACAGGCCTGGCCACGATCTGTTCGCGTTAAATTCACATTGGAGGCGTCGATTTCCACGGCGACGGATCCAAAAATGACAGATTTGATGGGGACCAGAACCTGGACCAGAAAGTCCAGTCCGGCGCAGCGATCCAGGATTCAGAATAGCTGCGTCTTTAAGCTTCACGTTCCCTGTTTGTGGCGCTGCATCCGATTTGATGCGCGTCGGATGCAGTGGTCGCTCTCGTCGATAACTGTACTGTAATGGATCACTGATAGTACTGTACCCGGTGCACTGCCAGTGCATCGAGGCCATTTGAAACGTAGCGTGTGAAAGATTCATCTATCGAACCGACCGCTGCACTGAGAAATACACTACTGTAATGACAGTTGATCGACATTATATTCGATATTACTTCTTCACTCGTGGCCCTTGCGCAAGGCTTGAATAGCTCGAATTCTTTGTTTAGTAAAAATGTGTCGACTTAAACTTCATTTGTCCGATGCATCATTACAGTAAATACACTATTTTCACAGGTACTTCCACTGGCACATACCACCTACAGCCACATTACGACCTCATCATGACTGTAGCAAATGCATTCGTATTTAAGCTGGCTTGTTGTACGCAACTCAAATGCCCTCAGGCTCACACCGTTTCTTACACCTCTCACTACCGGTTAGTGCCATCATGTCTCAAAATTTGGAGCATGCGGACGATGCAGGTACTATTACCCCAACGTATCTCAATTGCGTCCCTTCCATTGTAACGCATGTCTACAGCTATCCCGAGTCTCCACCATTACCCTCCAAGTGTATCCGAATCTAACAATGTACAAGATCAAGCACAGTTGGAAGTGATCGATGGCTCGGAAGCGATTTTCACCATGTATCTGGAAATGTCTCTGAAAGAGGATAAGGAGATGGTAGAGAGCTGGGACCAGGACGCTAAGACTATCCTAGGCTCGTGACCAGCCTGTATATGATAATCGATATACAGGCTGGTAAAGCTGGGTTTGAATTCCTATAGCGTTCGTTTCCCACGTAGTTTCCCCCAATTCTGACCTGCCCTGAAGTAAGTTGGTCACGTTACTGCACCTGTAGATTAGATCGCGCGTTCAGTAAGGCGCATCACCCGGTGTCTGTAGTGGGCACATATTAAATATATGCGTTTCTCCCCCAATCCTCTGCAAGCTGTTCAAGTTCTTACATTTTCTCAGTATCAAATCAGGGCAATCACAATCAACGAGGACACTCTGAGCAACCCTGATCTCTGGCAGGTCTGCGCACATGGACTGTTTATCTCAAAACTCAGTGATGACTAGGTTAACTTGTTGAGCTGGCAGCACTAACAGCGAGTAAAAGCAAGAGCAAGACTAAGACACAAAAGTAAACTTCAGAGGTTGAAGAAACTCTATAGCAGCGCTACACACCTAAGACACAAAAGTAACTAATACTAATGTCAGCGTAAGGTAGAGGCTTAGTAGTAAAGGAACTTACACTTCAGAGGTTGAAGAAACTCTGAAGTGTGAGGGCGAAAACAGCAGACCTTATATACAGGACGCTTAGCTAATAATGGTCTGTGCGCACTGGTGACTCAAACAAAATGCACCTGGTCTGTGCGCCAGAGGGAGAAATGCCATTGGAGGGCAGGGAACAATAAAACCGCCTAATGCGGATGTGATCGGTATCTTAACAATAAGAACAAGGAGAACCTAATAAGGAACTACAAAATAAAGATAAACAATAACCGGTCCGTACAAGTCCGGAAGTCCAAATCTAACCATAAGGGTCAGATACCGTATAAGGAAGGGAATGACTCAATCATATCCCACGAGACATTACACTTCAATTAGTGGCGTCTCAACATCCCTCCATGATTGAGGTAGTCCATTCTGGAGATAAGAATAGGTGGTAGATGGTGATGAGAGCGTGTGTCAAGTTTCAACAAGTTCTCAGCTTGAGAACTGTGTGAGAGTCCTTTGCAAGTTCTCAACATAAGAACTGTGCAAGAGTCTAGGAGTTCGGGATTGAAGTCCCTTGAACACTTTTACTTCATTCGTCATAAAGGACAACTTTTTGAAGTGCAGGGTTCAACTCCATATAAGACAGAGAGAAAGGACTCTCTTCTGCAGAGATAAGAGCGAATCTTATTCTGCCTTGACACTTCATCGACAACCTTATAGAAGGTCCATCAACCCGAATTTCTGATAGATGTGGATCCTATCCACACTTATCTCCATTACACCAACCCAACATCATTAACCAGCTTCTCGAAGGTTTCCCTTGGTAGAGACTTAGTAAGTCCGTCTGCTACCATGTCCTTCGTTGGAGTACGTATCAGGTGTATCACCTTGTTTTCTACATATTCTCTTACGGCGTGGTGTTTGATGGGGATGTGTTTGGACCGTCTCCCTGTGACTGGGTTCAGGGCTAAGTCTACAGCGCCCTTGTTGTCACAGTGAAGAGGTATGGGGGAGGAGACCTCAAACCCCAGTTCCTCTAGGAAAGTCCTGTACCACTGAGCTTGGTTTGCAGCCTCAGCGAGGCTCATGTACTCAGCTTCTGTGGTGGACTGTGCTACGGTCTTTTGCTTTCTGGTACACCAAGAAATGGCACCATTTGCAAGTAGATAGACGTAGCCAGTGGTGGAGTGGCGATCTTCCTGGTCACCCCAGGAAGAGTCGCAGTAGCCATGAAGGCCTTCTCCATCATTCCCTCCAGAGTAGCGCAACGCGTAGTCCTTTGTAGTATTAAGGTATGCTATCACGTATTTGGCTAGGCGCAGATGCTGCTGAGAGGGATTGGAAGCGAATTGGCTGAGGCGCGCAACAGCGAAGGAGATATCAGGTCTGCTTCCAATCTGCGCATATAGCAGAGACCCAATTATCTGTTGATACTTCTTAATCTCAGAAGTAGAGGCTTGATCTTCGTATTTGATCAAGTGAGCCTCCGCGCCAGAGGGAAGAGGGGTATATACTGGGTTGGAATCCCTCATTCCAAACCTTTCAACTACATCGGAGATGTAATCTGACTGGTTGATGGTCATAGTGCGATTAGCACGATCTCTGGTGATGTTAACACCGAGATATGACTCAATCTCTCCCAGATCGGTCATCTCATATCGACTTGATAGAGATGCCTTCAGATCATTGATCTTATCTAATGAGTTGCCCAGTATAGTGATATCATCTACATATAAGATGACGAAAAGTACATCACCCCCCTCTTGGAGATGATATACATATACTCCTGCATCAGAGTACGTCCGCGTGAAGCCGAGTTCACTAAGAACTCCATGGAACTGTAGATTCCATGCGCGGGAAGCCTGCTTCAGACCGTAGAGGGCTTTCTGAAGCCGGCACACCAAGTGTTCTTGGCCAGCTGTGACGAAACCTACGGGTTGCTCCATGTAGATTTCCTCGTCCAGTTCTCCATGAAGGAAAGCCGATTTGACGTCCATCTGGTGGATCTCCCAATCCTCCAGGGTGGCTAACGCCAACAGAAGTCGTCAAGGACTCAAATCGGGCGACTGGACTGAAGGTTTCGTCAAAGTCCACCCCCTCTAGTTGGGTGAACCCTTTTGCCACTAGCCTAGCACGAAAGCGTCCATCCGCTTTCTTCTTAAAGACCCACTTGCACTTCACCACCTTCCTTCCAGCAGGAAGGGGTTCCAGCCGCCAGACCTGTAGCTTATCCAAGGCATCCAGTTCATACTGGCATGCCTCTTGCCACTGGTCGGCGTATTCAGACTCCATGGCTTGCCTGAAGGTCTGAGGATCCCTATAGCCAGGGGCCTCTGCCGCATTCAGCAAGTCCATCATAGTAAGCCTACTGCTTCCTTGTACAAACTCGTCATTGTCCTCATTGTAATAGCGAGGATTCTGACGCCTCGTCCTTGTGCTCCGCCTAGGGCGGGGAGGCGAAGACACCTGCTCAGTCCTGGGACTCCTAGGAGTCTCGGCAGGAGGACTGATATCCCTATTGAAATTAGGGGCAGGTATCGGCTGGGTCACCATTGGTGGCCAGTTGCGCCTAGAGCGCGAAGGACGAGGAGGGGTAGTCGTAGGGGGTGCAGAGGGTGGGGTCTGATATATAGTCTGATCTTCTGGAGCGGGGTGAGTGTTGGGTGGGGTGCTAGGCTGTTGTTCCTGCGGAGGGGCTTCCTCCGGCACCTGTATAGTAGGCGGGGCCACATTTACTGGCGGCGCCTGAGGTGCTGTGGCAACAGCTGGTAGAGGCTGATCAAGCACTCTTATATAAATGGTACCGCCGGTGGAGTCAATTACCTCCTGCTCCGGCACTGGTGTAGGTATACTGGTGAGGGATCAGGTCACCGCGGGACGGAAAAACGCTCTCGTCAAACGTAACATCTCGAGAAGAGACGAAGCGTCGGCTATGTCTGTCCCATAGTTTATAGCCCTTAGAAAGGGCTTCATAGCCCACAAACACGGCCTCCTTTGCTTTAGGATCTAATTTTTGCCGGTTGTGTTCTGGTACGTGATAGTAGGCTTTGCAGCCGAATACTCTAAAGTAAGAGACGTCTGGAACCGTACCAGTTCCAGAGCTCCAGCGGAGTTTTCCACTTATTAGAACGAGTGGGAGTGCGATTATAGATGTGCACAGCAGTCTCAACTGCTTGTTCCCAGAAGCCAAGGCTAAGGCCTGCATGATGAAGCATGCTAGTGCCTTTTTCCATAACCGTACGGTTAAAACGCTCGGCTCTCCCATTCTGTTGTGGAGAATATGGCATAGTAAGACGATGCTCAATGCCCGCTTCCAGAAGTATGTGCTTCAGATCGTGATTGACATACTCGCCACCTCGATCAGAGTGTAAGGATTTAATGGGCTTGTTAAGTTGTTTTTCAGCCCACGCCTTGTAGTGTAGGAAGGCGTCCTTAAACTGATCTTTTGACTTCATAAAGATGACGACTGCTGCTTTTGAGAAGTCATCTATGAAGGTGGCAAAGTATTTGTTCCCCTGAATAGAATTGCTCTGAAGGGGTCCAACTAGGTCACTATGGACGATCTCGAGGTGATCCTCGGCACGCTTCATGGAAGCAGGGAAAGGAAGGCGAGTTGATTTGCCAAGTTCACAACCATGGCATGGTCCCGCCTCCTCTGGTTCATTGTTTATGATGAGGCCTTTTACAGCCTCAGGAGCATGCGTCTTCAGCGCTTCTTTGGACATATGTCCCATGCGCTTGTGCCAGACATCAAGGCTGGCAGATGTAGGTGCTTTGACAGTATTTAGTTTATGACTGTCAAGCCAATATAAATTGGCAGCCTTGTGTCCTTCCGCTATGGTTTCCCCTTTGTAGCGGATTGCGAAGGAGGTAGAGTCAAATGAGATTGAAGCGCCCTTGTCAGTTAGGGCACTTGTGGAGAGGATACGCGAGTGCGTATTTGGGAGGTGCAACACATTGGAGATTTTGAGGTCGTAGCCTCTGTTGGTTCGGATTGTTATGGTACCCGTTCCAACGCTCTTTAGCAGAGAGCTATCTCCCTAGCAGAACTTCGACACCTTCGTGAGGTGTGTAGGTGTCGTAGTCTTCAATGTATGGTGTAAAATGTGTTGAGGCTCCACTGTCCATCATCCATCTTGACTCTATGTGTGCGGTTTTATCCACGCATCATGTAAAGGGAAACCTGAGGTGCCTCATGCACCTCCTCTATTTTTCCAGAGCCATTAACTATAGTAAACAGTCGGCTCTTTGGTACTGGTATGGTAGAATTTAGTCTATCTGCCGGAATAGCCTCCGGCGCGGCAACAATGAGGTTTTGGGCAGCTTTCCTCAGCTGCCCAGCCTTCCCCTTCTTGGCGTTCTCCTGGTCCCTTTTTAATTTAAAACAGTCCGGCTTTTTATGGCCGGGCTTGTGACAGTAATGGCAGATAATATCCGCCGAAGCGGAACTGCCGGAATTGGGCGATGGTTGCGCCTTTGGGGGGCGCGAACCAGAGGCCCGGTTGATAGGGGCCACCTTATTGAAGGTGGCGGAGGGACCGGAGAGTCGTGATTCCTCATTGATGAACCTATTGATCAGGTCCTGAGGTTGTAGGTTGGCAGGGGGGCCTGCAGCCAGTATGGTGCCGGCGATAGTGGAATAGGAAGGAGGAAGGGCGTCTAGTAGAATGAAGGACATTTGCATGTCCGAGACCGCCATTCCGTTCTCCTGGAGGGTATTCTTCAAATCCAGCATTTTTTGGAGTTGAGGGAGGAAGGGGCGACCTTCCTCAAGCTTGGTGTTAACCAAGCCTACCCATAAGTTAAAAGTGGCCATAGAGCCAACAGCACCATACAAGGCTTCCAACTGCACGAATTTATCATGGACCACAGGGAAGAGGACTTGGGATGTTATCCCTGATAGTACCTCTGTTGTGACTGATAGATATAAGAGGCCAATGATGACCTCCTCCTGCTTCTGCCACATGGCCAACATGGCCAGTCCTGCGTCCGTGGGTCCGGTGGGACCAGCAGCACCTGCTGGCAAGGCAGGGTGCTGGGGAATGGCACCGGGGTTATCGTGAGTCAGATGCCTAGAGCAACCATTCATGAGCATGAGAGACGTGAACGTCTGAGCCCAGGTTTGCCAGTTAGTCCCATCCAACTTGGCAAGTTGGACGGAGGGGGGGAAGACGAGAGTGAATTGAGCCATGTGAGATGTTTTTGAAGTGTTAAAAATCTGGTTCCGAGGAGCAGTCAGAACCAGTCCAGATCTTGGTAGGAAAGGTAGCGGTCCAGCCATAAGAGCGCTATACTCCGTAACACTCAAGGTGTCACGCCCCAGGTGTGCGACTTTGGAGTACCAACTTGTAAAAAGTACTAGGTAGTGTAGACTAGACCCCTTCTCAGGACTAGCCTGTTACCACATGGACCTTGCACGAAGGGCAAGCAGTCTTAGTGATAGCTTTAGTCAGGGTCAAGCAGAGTCACGTCTGGGGTACTTCCCGGCGAAGGGTTTCCCGGAGAACGTGTCCTAACCTTTAGGCCGTCCTCAGGGGCTACTCAGGTTCACTGGTAGCCCTGAGAGGGGCAGTGCCCTAGAGAGGAGCCAACAGCGAGTTCCAAGAGGAAAGATGAGGATCAACTCCAACATCATTTCCAATTGCCGTCTGTGGGGTCTCTAGACCAGACCATTAAGGGTCTTAGCACTGATGTATAGTACTTTTACTTATAGTAGCGACCCCTAGTTGTATCAGAGGGAAGGACTTCTGGGTTTGACTATTAACCAGGCCTTCACACCCCTTAAAGAGACCCAGGTATTAACCGAGTATCTCCCAACCATTAAGGTGGCCTATAGCCGCAAGGGTCTTCCCCTATTGGCCTAATAAATCCGGACGAAAACCGGGAGGCAGAAAATAAGTAGTGAGGAAATGCGCACAGGGGAACTTAAGGATGCGTCTGCTGACTTAACAGCTCCCTAGCACCTTTCGCGAGAACCTTCATAAGAAGGCTAGCCAGTATTGGCACGACATTTAAATAATGCCGGTGGACAAGAAAGGAATGTGTCGAAGGAAGAGGATAGAGGATGCTCACTTAGTGGGAGAGATGCGAGTGGAGTGTGATTGCAAAGTGAGCAAGTGACACGAGGTAGATCTGGAACACGACTGTTAGTATGAGCGTCCAGGGCCCATAACCTGTTGAGCTGGCAGCACTAACAGCGAGTAAAAGCAAGAGCAAGACTAAGACACAAAAGTAAACTTCAGAGGTTGAAGAAACTCTATAGCAGCGCTACACACCTAAGACACAAAAGTAACTAATACTAATGTCAGCGTAAGGTAGAGGCTTAGTAGTAAAGGAACTTACACTTCAGAGGTTGAAGAAACTCTGAAGTGTGAGGGCGAAAACAGCAGACCTTATATACAGGACGCTTAGCTAATAATGGTCTGTGCGCACTGGTGACTCAAACAAAATGCACCTGGTCTGTGCGCCAGAGGGAGAAATGCCATTGGAGGGCAGGGAACAATAAAACCGCCTAATGCGGATGTGATCGGTATCTTAACAATAAGAACAAGGAGAACCTAATAAGGAACTACAAAATAAAGATAAACAATAACCGGTCCGTACAAGTCCGGAAGTCCAAATCTAACCATAAGGGTCAGATACCGTATAAGGAAGGGAATGACTCAATCATATCCCACGAGACATTACACTTCAATTAGTGGCGTCTCAACATAACTGAAACTTCAGGATATCCGAACTGGCATTTATTTCGTCCTCATTGTGCAGCCTGAACAGCTCTGCATGTCAAATGGTCATCTCCCTCAGCAAGGGCTTTCCCGATCCTCTCAGCCCACGACATCCTTGAAGGGTAGGATCCGACATCCTTCCTTGCCATGGATGAATCAGATGGAGATCTAGAGCTACAAAAAAATGTTTATTTGGGTCCAGGCTGGGTACAGAACGAGCCAACATAATACCCGTGTCCACACGACTTCTCGACTGATTCCTCCCACTGTGTGTGACCCCTTGCTGCCCACCCACATGTGATGGCCCCAAGCTAGAACCAGAAAACATAGGGGACTGAACTGAGACTCCAGAAAGGTGCCGACTTGTCGCACCAACAACAGAGTGGCGGTCTTCGACAAGAGCTGTACCAGAGAGTCCAGGAGTCGAAGGCAGTGTAAGCAAAGAAGTTTGGCCCTCAAACCCAGAATACGACCACCTCTGAATAACGTGTTTTTGATTAGAAGTTAATGAAGCCAGAATATCTATAGATGAGCAAGGTAGCATAGCAAAGGCGTGTACTGTATATGATGCTAAGGCCAGCACGGAAGCTCAGAGATAGTGTCATTACCATTTTCGGACATCTCACTGTTTTCGGACGACAGAACGTGACTTACAGCACTTCAGGGCAGGTCAAACTACGTGGGAAACGAACGCTATAGGAATTTAAACCCAGCTATACCGGTCTGTATATCGCAGGTTTACCTTCATATACAGACGGTCACCGGTCTAAGACTATCCTCCTCTTTGTGAGTTCTCCTTTAATCTGATCACGTGCACACGCCTTATGACCGCGGCGGGGCAGAGCGGATTGTTCTTCTGCCACGGTTGCGGCAGCCTTGGGACCAAGCTTTCCGACCCTTAATGTGAGCTCACAGGACAAATCGGTCCCCTATCTCGAGGTCATTGTTTTTGAACTACAATCCATTCGAGCTTCCATGTCGAATGGATCGCACCTTACCCGCTTCGCACCACCCCAGTTCGGCTTCCCAGGGCCATTTGCTTTAGTCAACTCACTCTGGTTCTTGAGTTTGATCATCAGTCTCACGTGTGCTCTGTTGGCTATTTTGTCACAGCAGTGGGCGCGTCGGTACTTCATAACTGTTCGACAACGAGACGCCCCATATAACCAGGCGCGAGTCCGTGAATTCCTCGCGGACGGGATCCATAATTCTGGCATTGCCCTCCTTGTGGATGCAATGTGGGCCTCCCATCAACTCTCCTTCGTGCTGTTCACTCTAGGCCTTCTCATATACTTCTTCGGAACTGATGATAGTATTCCGACCTTTGTCATCATCCTAATCTGGTCAATATTTTGGATCTGTCTATATCTATGGGTCAGTATAACGGGAATTTTTCGAAAGAACAGCCCATATTATACACCGCTTTCGTTCCTCATCTACCGCCTCTCCCAACTCACACCGGCTCCCATGGCTCCGTATAGGCACTCCCGGGTTGCTTCCTCGAATCGCGTTGAAGGGACATTGGGGCTGAGGAAGACGACAGAAGAATCAGCTCAGATCCTTTTACAAGGCCTCGATGGTCGCACTCTGAAGTGGACATTCAACTCTTTGAATCAAGATCACGAATACGAACGGTTCTTCGCAGCCATTCCTGACTTTTGCGACTCAAGAGTAGTTATAAATCCGGTCGGACTCCTTCTCGAGCTGAACAACAACGGACAAAAGTTGTCACAGGCTTTGATCGGCTTGATGCACCGGACCGTGACGTCTCATCTGATCTCAGAGCCGACTCGCCAGCAACGGATCAATATCTGCACGAGGGCCATTGACGCAGTTCCAGGTCTCGTATCATGGCCGATCTTGCGCCGTGTTTTTGGAGAGTGGGAGGGACTACTGCGATCCGTTGATTCTGGGAGTGCCATTTTATGCATAGGTGGGGACCGTAACAGTGACCCACGCACTGCTTTCTGTGCTCGTTGCATCGTCGCCATCGTCATAGCGCGCGGGCAGGTGTACGGCGACCGTTGGTTGGACCTCACTTCCCAATTTCTTACATCGGACATGGAGGTATGATGTAGTCATTGTGCTGCCATCTTCTACCGCTTATCTTGAACAAGGCCTGGGACGGAATCTCGCGGTTCACTCTCCGTGGTTATCTCGAGCACGGCTATAGTGCACTGCTTGCCAACCTCATTTTCATCACTCGGACCATCCTTCGATTTCACTCTGACCACTCACAGAACGTGTTATTCGACGTCTCATCCAGGACTCTTAGAGAAGTGTTATCCAATATTGACGTGCGGCTTGCGTCGCCAGAGATGCAGCGCGAGTATTGTCGCTTGTGGAATGACCTCGTCCAGATGGCGCAGGATGATACAAGTTCTCACACACCAACAATCGCCACAGAAATCCTCAGACATCTTCGCAAGAGTTACGTCATGTTACACGAGAGCGTGGACACTTCACTGTTCTACACTTCTCCCGATAATGTCGACCTCTTTCCGCTTCTCGGCTCTTCTTACCCTTTGTGCAGCATTCATAATCACCGTACTCCTCCCCATACTCAACCTCTGACCGCTGCGAATAGCACGAGCCCACCTCCTCCACGTCTATCTCTTACCGCGTCACAAAATACAATTCCCCAGCACATCGTTGCGGGCGCAACAGAAGATGCCAATGAGGTCTCATTACTAGCCCAAGCCGCCCTTGGTCTTTCTGTAGCTCCCTCAGCTCCGGCGGCACCGGGTTCTCCACTGGACACCCAACCCTCAGTCGAGATACCACCCACTGTACAAGAGAGCCATGGTTAGAACGAAACGTCTCCCTTCATCGTCGTTGACTCACCATCGTCTTCAGACGCCCCCGTGGCCCAACCGAATCGCATTTCTTCCAACCTGGAATCCCCTTCCTTAGTTCCGGACGTCGGGCTTTCTGCCGCAGTTCCAGATACCAATGTTACTTCGCTTTGATGTTTGTTGCCTGAATAGGTGTTATCACAGATGTAGGATCACATGACTTTTGCAGTTACCGTTACGATTACTGGTATGGACCCTTTCATGTGTGTAGTGGTTGTGGAAAGAACCCTAGTAGTGCCTTCCATGTTTTGTTTTGTTTTTAAGAATCCTGATTGATCCCAAGCAAAGAGCGTACAGCGCTTGCTATGATTGATCGTACTGTAAGAAAGCACACCAATATCCCAAGTTCCGGGTTTCGGTAAGCAACGTACAAAGCACCGAAGAGCGCACGCAAGAACACATAAAGGCAAAGTGTCTTAGGTAAGGGAAGGAGCAACGACTCGGAGTCAGGTCCCTGGGCTTACGGTGTGTCACGTTCTCGTCCCGCACCACTGGAAACAAGTAGCCATTCGACGGTGAGGTGGCGATGCTGTCCAACTCTCCAGGCCGTTGGTCTTTATATGCAGCACCGTATCACAAGTCCTCCGCAAGCCGAAGCCGACCCCTTTGACATTCACAATCATGTCAAGACGACCATGAGCAATCAAGCATTATCCTGCTATCAGCGAGCGTGAGCCAGACCTGGAGCGATCGTTTTTGTTTGCAGTATGTAGCCGTCAGCTGTCCAATACGCACGAAGCTGGCGAAAAAGGACGTGGTGTTGTGCCTGCACTGCAGCCTCATACTAGTCCTGGCCTTTCGCCCGAAACTGCTCATGATCATGCAGGCGCAGTTCGCACGCAGTTTGCAGAAGCAGCCCAGCAGTTCTTTTTTTTTTTTGGATCCATCTATATGGTTGGTAGGCCGTGTAACCAGACAGGACAGCGTGAACATGCTACACTAAGGGGGTCGTAACGCTAAGGTGCTCCTTAGCGGTAGTAGGTTTACAAAAACAACTAAGGATGATGGGTGAATCCTGTAGACCATATCGGACGCCGAGAGTTTCTTTCCCCCCCTTCAGGGTGAGGTCTCCTTCCCTCCCCCATCCCCAGTAGTTCTTTATGTACTTTCCGAACCCTCGTGCATCATCTCGCGGACCAGCCTGTCAGTGAGAGCCTGCCGGTGAGAGGAACGGGAGTGCACGACTCGCCTCGGCTTTCTCCGGCATTTGTCCCACACTTATGTAAGAGCCCTCTCACTATTTTGACCAATCTATTGGACCAATTAGGCCCGAACCAACCTCCAATCTCACTCGCTGCCGCCACATCCCTTCTGCAGTCACAATCGCAGAGCCAAAGCGATCAGCCTGATAGGGGACGTTTTCTGCCGGAATTTGACACGCGCCTACGGTTGCTTTGTTGGATCGGCTGATGACGATGATGAGGGTGTATACATTGCGATTTGCCCAAACTTCAAATGGTGGGAACTCCATCCAGTGACAGAGGGCTTGCAAATATTCGGTCACCCCCTTCCTCTGGTTCCATGTGTCTGTGTTCTCCACCCACCCCAAAGTTTCTTGATCTCCCGTTAATCGTATGTGGTTGCCCACACGTGCGCGCGAGTTTTCCTGCACCAGACCTCTCAGACGGGATCGAGTCCGCGGTTATGCAGGTTATGGCTGATCCCGCTCGTTGTATATGTATACCTTCGTACATACCGCTTACCCACTGGTATCTCTCTTCGTCCTCCGTGCAATTACAGTACTGTAACTTTACATCGATACATACATCCAATATTTGTACAGCAAGCGCCGACTGACTCGCCGTTTCTCTTACCACTCGCTCTTATCCTTCGGCAAATATGACCAAATCGTTCAGAGCCTGCCTAACATCTCTTTATAAAACCCACTGACTGACTGATCTACTTGGGATTCCGTTCACTCACAACACTTATTCTGAGCACTTCTTGTTATGTTCTTTATGCATCTTTGCATGACGATGTCTTGGAGTATTTCGCCCAATTTTTCTAAAAAGTCAATGCCATTTTGGCTTTCCTTTGTCGCAAACGTAACCAGGGGTTCAGCGTCAAGATAAGGTAATGTGATGGTACAGTAAATCCAACCTGCGATTCCATGCTGTCGTTGACTCTCACAAATCCAAGACCTCTAGTATTTTTGCAACCAGCTATTCCGTCGTCCATGATATACAAGCTGGTTTCCTTGAGGGTCACAACCTCTACAGGTCGTGGGACGCATGTAACTTAGGCTCTGGGGTGTCACGTTCACACGGCCCTTGGCTTCTGCCGAGGTCCGCAACTTTTCATTTTCCGACCCATATGGAGTCTTTGTTTGTGTTCTCGACCAACCATGTGACCGGCAGAAGCCATGTTCTCTCTCAAGGCTTGACATTGATTGCATCTAATTGGAGGTTACCGACGCAGGGAAGCTGCCTGTATGAATCAGACGCCCGCTACTTGTCTGCGTCCGGACCTAATGAATTTTCCATTCTGGTCTCTTCTTCGGCATACATGCGTCGCTGTTTCATCACGGTCGCAATTTATCACGCGACTCTTGAGGAAGATCTGGTGCTTTCACTCGTAGGGAACTGTGACGCTTCGGCAGTGCCCAATAATATTAAATTTGCGAGGAATGTTGGACGTCATTGACGTGTCGGACTCGTTAGCCTCGGCGTAGGGCGCGATCCCTTGTCCCGATTGCGTTAAGACCCCGTGGTTCGCTTTGGTCTCTTAAAGCCAACCCCCTGCCTTCTTCAAGCTTGTTGACCGCTCACCCGGCACCCTCCACATCTCTCTCCCTCTTCCCCGTCGCTCCTACAGCTCTCCCTATCATCTCGTGCTTTGCACCACGACGCTAACATGTCCTCCTCCAAGCCTTCCTCTAAGTTCCTCTCCCGTGCCTCGGTCAGTGAAGCTGTGAGATCCGCATACAATCTACTCACCGCTACCGGCCAGACTATCAATCCCATAAAGTCTGCCCCTGCCACCCAGACTTATGACAACGAGGCAGCTGTCAAGGACTTCCAGAATGCTGTGAGGGCGTTGTTGTATGCCGCGTTCGTTTATTTGGTTTTACTCAATTGCGCCACAGTTCAAGAAGAGCATTGCGTCGTACCATGAACCTTCTGCCATCGTGAGTGTACCCCGTTTCCCCCCGCGGTCGCATTGTACTTACTGAATTGGGGTGTAGGCGGCTGGCATCGACGCGTTCAAACACATCAATTCGCTCGATGACCGTAAGATGGGCGTAAGTCGGACCGAGAACATTGTTGTTGTCACGTGACAAGAAGGTCTAATATGGTCATCATATAATAGCTCGAGCACGTCGTCGCCCTCCTCTCGAAGCATTCAGATGGGATTTTCAAGGAACAAGTAGCCGAGTTCGAGAACAAGCTGATCCAGATCCGTGCGTCCTTCCTACCCGCGTGTGTGAACCTCGACTGACGGCGTGTCTGGCACAGTCTACGACGACCTTTCTCACCCCCCGGCCACGTACATCGGCCCTAAGTACCAATATCGGAGCGTTGATGGGTCCTTTAACAATGTTTGCGACCCGGACATGGGAAAGGCTGCAATGCCCTATGCGCGCAGTGTGCAGCAGACGCATCCTATCCCGCGCAACACTCTGCCTGACGCTGGTCTCGTTTTCGACACCCTGCTCAAGCGTAAACAGGTTAGATACTCGCCTTGACACGTACAGCGGCCCGTTGACGAGCATGCTTTTAGTTTTCTAGGCACCCTGCTGGATTGTCTAGTATGATGTTTTCGTTCGCCGCGCTCGTCATTCACACGTAAGCAAAATCACCTTTCTCTGCTTCGTCCATTGTCTGATCACTGCTTCGCTATGCAGCGTATTCCGCACTTCTCACGAAAATGTAAATATCAATGAAACATCTTCCTACGTCGACCTTGCGCCACTGTACGGAAACGACAAGAAGAGACTCGACCAGATCCGTGTGCATGATGGCCGCGGACTAATCCATAACGACACGTTCGCCGAGGATCGTCTTATGCTGCTTCCACCTGCCGTCTGCGTGATACTCGTGTTGTTCAGTCGGAACCATAACGTACGTCTTTGACGCTCGGACTTGGCCCCTGTCATTAAATGTCGTCTTTAGTACATCGCCAACAAATTGCTCGAGATCAACGAACGCCAAACTTACACCAAACCCGAGCATATCCTTCCGACTGATCCAGACCGTGCCAAGAAAATTGCTGAGCAGGACGAAGACATCTTCCAGACTGCGCGGCTCATCAACTGTGCTTGGTTTGGAGCCTCCATCTTCTCTGATTATTTCAGCAGCATTCTCGGTCTCCCTCGCCAAGGTAGCACCTGGAGTTTGAATCCTTTCGGGGTGTGTCGTCACCCGTCTTTTTGTTACACTATCGAGGTATTGATGTGTATGCGCACAGGAAATACGTGACCTGGATCACAAACTGTTCGAGCGTGGTCGTGGAAATGTCTGCAGTGTCGAGGTGCGGAACTAGCATTCCAAGTGATTGGCATGTTGACCCATGACGCACTGGTGATTGTAGTTTAACTGTCTGTATCGCTGGCACGCAACTACGTCTGAAGCCGACGAAAAGTGGGTTGAGCGGTTGATGGGCAACGTTTTCAAAGGCAGAGACCTTGACAAAGTAAGCACTTTTCTGGCGTAAAACATACTTGGTCACTAAAAGTAACCGGTAGCTTACTACCGACGACTTCAAAGCCGCTATCAAGGATCTTCAAGCGAAAGAACCAGATGTCTCCCACTGGACGTTTAACCAGTGAGTGACTCCAAGGCGTCTGATCTAAGTATTGACGCTGATTATCTCTCGTAGACTGGAGCGTGGACCCGACGGAAAGTTTGACGATACTAAGCTCGCAGCCATCATTAAGGACGCGTATGTAGTTCTTCTGGACGGCTGTGGGCGATTAGCTGACAACACGGCAGAGTTGAGCACCCAGCCGCAAGATTTGGGGCTCGTGGCACTCCCCATGTTATGAGGCTACACGAAATCATGGGCATTGAGGCTAACCGTCGTTGGGGCGTCTGCACATTGAATGAGTTCCGCAAGGTACGCACTTTTCACCCTCTGTATTCCCTGTCTAACACGAGTTTCGCAATCGTTGCAGTACCTTGGCCTTAAACGTAAGTACATCATGTCTTCTTCAGAAACATGCCTTCAAAAATTCTGGATTTTCATACAGCATACACGACCTTCCTGGAGTGGAATTCCGATAAGGAGATCGCGGAGGCAGCGGAGCACCTCTATTCCCACGTTGACAGGCTCGAATTGTATGTTGGCCTGCAGGCGGAGGAAGCGAAGGAAGTCACTGATGGCGCCGGCCTTTGCCCTGGTGCGTTTCACTGTGATGCTCTTTTTGTCTGACTTAGCTCACTCATGTTGTACATGTAGGATACACCATAAGTCGTGCCATTCTCAGCGACGCCGTCGCTTTGACACGTGGTGACCGGCACTTTACTGCTGATTTCACACCATTCAATCTCACTGCATGGGGCTTCGCGGACAGCCAGCGCGATCCGACAGGGCCTGGAAATGGAAGCATGCTTGGTCGTCTCATCCTTCGTGGCTTACCCGGAGAGTTCTCCCAGAACAGCATCTACACATGGTTCCCCCTCCAGACTCCTGAGTCAATGAAGGTCTTCCTCGGCAAGCTCGGCACCGCAGATCGCTACGACTTTAACCGTACCCCTGACCCAGCTCCCGTTGCCGTCGCAAGGGAGTACAACGATGTGCAGCAAGTTTTGGGAAGCGCTCAGTTCCGTCACCCGTACGGGGACAGGGGCGCGCGCATCGTATCAGGAGAAGGGTGAGTAATTGTGACGAATCGAATTCCTAACCCTCCTTTATTGAATGAACACCGCGATAGGTTCTTCCTCGCGTCGCATGACGACGCTGGGAGCCAGCGCGATCAAACTGAGGTTCTGCGTGTTCTGCGAGCATCGCCAGAACAGGCCGATCAGATCGCCAACTACTTTTATGAGAAGACGCGTGAACTTATCAACATAAAGTCGTACTCGCTCACTGACAAAAACGTCAAATATGTGGACATTGTTCGTGATGTGCTGCGTTATGTGCCTCTCCATTGGGCCGCGACGGAATTGGTACGCAAATTCGAAATGTTGATGTTGGATTTACCGGTCGCTGACTGCTCGCTGGATAGGCTGGTTTGACGCTGAAAGCAGACAGTGAGTCGTTCGGCGACTACACTGAACCCGAGCTGTATGAGATGATCACCGACATATACTCGTACGTGTTTGAGGCTTTGTGGCCAAAACACCATTTACTAATGACGAACACAGCCTCCTCTTCCTCGATGTCGACGCATCGAAGGCGATGAATATTGAAGCGAGAGCGAAGGAGAATATCAAGGGCTTACAGCGTCACATCAAGGCCAACATTTTGGCTGATGTAGGGGGCAAGGTGAGCGATATCCTCTTCGGATCTGTCGTCGTGCCCACACAATGTCGCAGCTGTCTATCGCGGGCCTGCTCGGTACCATCCAATCTCTGTTTAATTCGAAGATAAAGAAGCAGAAGCTTTCTGTCGCGGAGAGTCTCTTTGAAAACGGTGCTACTGCCGATCGCACGACGAACAACGTGCTGTCGTTGCTTGTTGGCGCCTCTGTCGAGCTTTCGCAGTGTAAGTTAGTTATCTATCCAATCAAGAAATGGACTCAATGGGCATCGTAGCGATCATCAACATTGTGAATTTCTACATTGATAAGCCCCATGTTGTGGAGCAGCTCAGGGCTGCTGATGCTAAGAACCCTGCATTGGAAGCCTACATCTATGAGGCCATGCGTAAGGCGATCCCGACTAGCGCGTGGAGATGTGTGCTGACGATGCTCGTTTCATAGGTATCGACCCTCCGTTCCGTGGTGTCTATCGTAAGCCATTTTATTTTATACGCTGCACATCTCTCAGACCTGGATAGGTGAATCCCTGGCCGACCAGACTGTTGGCAGCATCACGTACTTCAAGGGTCAACGCGTCTTCCTAGACCTTACGCATGCCAGCCATGACGTGAGTCCTCCCGATTTTTCCACACACCGTCCCATGCTCAATCACGTCTTTAAAAGCCCAACGTGTTCCCAGACCCGCACACGGTCAACGTGAAGCGCGAGTCGAAAGATCGCTACCTCACCGGTGATGGCGTTACCCGCTCTCTCGGGGTCGACTTGACGGCGAAGATCGTGGGCCAAGTGCTCCGGGCCGTGTTTGAGACCAACGGCGTGCGCCGGTCACCAGGCCTCGCGGGCCACTTGAAGCGCTACAAGGTCGCTGCTGAGAACACGCTGCGGCACGAGTACCTAGGCGCTGACTACCTCCCTACCGCGTGGCCAAATACGATGGTTCTCCAGGTAAGCGACCTCCGTTTGGTGTGTCCTGCTGTTGTTGACCTTACCGCACCCATGCCGCGTCATAGTATGACGTTGCTGCTCCCCAAGTCAACGGCTCTTAAGCGCCAACGGCTGTTGCCGATATATGTCTCCGCTTACTCATATGCAAGTCCCATATAACCTTCACCAAGTCCTGTTCAGAGCCTGCCGAACACTTCTTCATAAAACTCACTGACTGACTGATCAATGGTTGTGAATCTCTGTTCGCTCACAACATTTATTCTGAGCACTTCTTGTTATGCACCTTATGCATCTTTGCACGACGATGACCCTTGACGTCTTGTAGTATTCTTGACCATTTTTGTTTCAACTCAATCCAATGTCATTTTCGTATTCCTCTGTCGACGTCCGAATGTCACGGTGGCCAATGTCATGATAAGGTGATGACGGTATCCATGCTACATGCCGTACCGTGTCAACCCCTACTAGTACAGAACAGTAAGTTTCCCCGCGGCTGCCAGAAAACTCATGCCCTTCTGGTGCTTATGTGGTGTTTCTGCGGATCAACTATCCCGCCACCCACCCCTGGCGGTGCTCTGGACCTCTGGTTATGTACGATTGTTCCCCTTGAATGTCACAGCCCGTCAGCAAGTTCCTGGGACCGTGAGTGAGTGGCGAGCAACTCCACCGTAGTGATCGAGCCAAGAAACTTCGTGTCGTATCGTATAACAACTCTCAGTTGTTGCGGTCGTGGTATACCACGCCGGAGCCTAAATCGGAATGCCACTGAGCACAGGTGTCGAAATCGAAATAGCGATAACGCGCAGAAGCCGGCAGAACCATGGGCAGAACTGCCAGTGCTATTTCCGCAGCCTGGCCCACATCATTCTGTTTGTACGTTCTATTGCTTCTTTACTTGTGACGTGTAACTGCGGGGCTGTCGATTGTGTCATGGTGGCGGATTCAAAATGATTTGATTTGATGATCAGAAAGTCCAGTCAGGTCTGACAGAATTGACGCATCTTCTTTGTTGTTTGATGCCGATCTCAGTGTAGCGCTCTCGTCGAGACTGTACCATCGTCGTAATAGCTCAATGATGGTACTCTAGCCAATGCGTCGAGGTCACTTGAAACAGTACCTGCTTGGATTGCTGTAGCATTCATAGATTTGTATCACCCCCGCGATTCGAATCAATCACTGCCTTGGTCACTGCACTAAAAAAATACTCTACTCTACTGATAGTTGATCGACACCATGTTCGATATCACTCGGTCGCTTGTGACCTTGAGCCAAGTCTGGATATGCCTTGATTTTTTATTTTATATAGTAAAATGTGGTTTTGGGTGTCAACTTGAACTTCGTTGGCACGATGACCATTGATTGTTACAGCACTGCCCCATCATTCTGCCATCATTTTCGTACGTACTTGCACACCACTGCCATACTATTACAGCCACATCACAGCCGCCGGCATGGCTGTGGCAAATGCATTCGTATTTAAACTGGCTTGTTGTGCGCAACTCGGTTTACCCCCCAGCCTGGTTCACACCGTTTCTTTCACCTCTTATTGCCGGTTTGCGCCATCATGCTTCAAGATTCGGAGCGCGGAGACGACGCAGGTACCTCAACACATTTAAACCGTGTCCCTTCCATCGTAACGCATATCTACAGCTCTCCCAAGTCACCATCATTTTCCTCCAAATCAGGCGCAAATAGAAGTGGTCGATGGCTCAGAAGCGATATTCAACATGTATCTGGAAATGTCTCTGAGGAAGGATAAGGAGTCAGTAGAGAGTTGGAATCAGGACGCCAAGAGTATCCTCCTCTTTGTAAGTTCCTTAATCTGATCACGTGTACACCACCTTCATGTTATGATCGCAGAGTGGATTGTTCTCTGCCACTGTTGCGGCAGCCTTGGGATCAAGCTTGCCCAACCACGGGCCTGGTATGGACGTACAGGCAGCATCAGCCTTCTTCCTTGGACTCGTTTATGAAATTGCTTCTAATTCGACTGAATTGGTGCCCTTCCCCATTCATAACGCAACCAAACTCCGGGAAGAGGCATTCAATTCGACCTACTCAGCCAAGGAAGTAGCACGGAACTTATCAAATATCAACACACTCTGGTACTCAAGTTTAATCATCAGTCTCACATGTGCTCTGTTTGCTATTTTGTCGCAGCAATGGGCGCGTCAGTACCTTATAGCCGTTCGAGAACGGGACGCTCCATATAACCAGGCGCGAATTCGTGAATTTCTCGCGAAAGGAATCCAGAATTCTGGCCTTGCCCTCCTTGTGGATGCAATGTGGGCCTCCCATCAGCTTTCCTTTATGCTGTTCATTCTGGGCTTTCTCATATTATTTTTCCATATTGGAGATGAGGGGATGACCTTCTCCATCATCCTGATCTGGTCTTTGTTTTGGAGCTGTCTATATCTATGGATGAGCATCGCAGGATCTTTACGAAAGGACAGCCCATATCATACACCACTTTCATCCCTTATCAACCGCTTCTCCCAACTCATATGGGGTTCCAAGGATCCGCCCAGGCATTCATCCTCGAATCGTGTTGAGGAGACCTTGGGATTGAAAATGACAGAAGAATCGACTTGGACAATTTTACAAGGCCTCGATAGTCGCACTCTGAAGTGGACATTCGACTCTTTGAATCAAGATCACGAGTTCGAACGATTCTTCGCAGGCATTCCTAGCTTTTGCAACTCAAGAGCAGTGGCAAATCCAGTGGGCTGCCTCTGCAAACTGAACGAAGACAAACAGAAGCTTTCACACGCTTTGATCGGCTTGATGCACCGGACCATGACTTCTCATTTGATCTCGGAACCGATTCGCCGACAGCGGATCAGGATTTGCACGAGGGCCATTGACGCAGTACCAGATCTCGTATCATTGCAGATCTTGCGCCGAGTTTTAGGAGAGTGGGAGGGTCTGCTGGAATCCGTTGATTTTGGGAGTGCTATTTTACGCACCAGTGGAAACCGTAACAGTGATCCACATACTGCCTTCTGTGCTTGTTGCATAGTTGCCATCGTCATAGCACGCAGAAAAGTGTACGGTGACCATTGGTCGGGTCTCACTTCCCAATTTATTACGTCGGACATGGAGGTATGATATAGTCATCGTGCTGCCATCTTCTGCCGCTTACTTTGAACTAGGTCTGGGATGGAACCTCGCGGTTCACTCTCCGTGGTTATCTCGAGCACGGCTATAGTGCACTGCTTGCCAACCTCATTTTCATCACTCGGACCATCCTCCGATTTCACTATGGGCTCTCGCAGAACGTGTTATCCGATATCTCATCCAAGACTCTCAGCGAAGTATTGTCCAATATTGATATGCAGCTTGCGTCTCCCGAGATGCGGCGCGAGTTTTGTCGCTTGTGGAATGACCTTGTCCAGATAGCACAGGATGGTACGAGTCCTCACACACCGACAATCGCCACAGAAATCCTCAGACATCTTCGCAAGAGCTACATTGCGTTACACGAGAGCACGGACACTTCACGGTTCTACACTTCTCCCAACGACGACAACCTTTTTCGTCTTCTCGGCTCTTCTTACCCTTCGTGCGACATGCATAATCACCGCACTTCTCCACAGACTCAACCTCCGACCACTATGAATAGCACGAGCCCACCTTCTCCACGTCTATCCCTTTCGGCCCCACAAGATACAATTCCCCAGAATGTTGTTGCGGGCGCGACAGAAGATGTCAACGAAGTCTCATTACCAGCCGAAGCCACCCCTGGTCTTTCTGTAGCTCCCTCGGCTCTGACGGCACCGGGTTCTCCACTAGACACTCAACTCTCAGTCGAGATCCCACCCACTGTACAAGAGAACCATGGTAAGAACAAAACGTTTCTCTCTATCGTCGTTGACTTACCACTTTTGTCAACTTCAGACGCCCCTGTGGCCCAATCGGTCCGCATTTCTTCCAACCTGGAATCCCTGGAATCCCCTTCCTTAACTCCGGACGCCGGGCCTTCTGCCGCAGTTCCAACTACCTTTTGAGGTGGACGATGTTTACTACCTGCATAAGTGTTTTCGTGACAGTTGTCGTCTCATGTAGGACGTGACATGACTTGTCAGTTACTGTATATACGTCTTGCTGATATGGACCCTTTCGTGTGTGTAATAGTTGCGGAAGAGCCTCCAGGGGTCTCGCTACGACTGGTCTGTAACTCTGTTGCGCATCCCAGAATAAACATGGATCAAAAACAAAAAGAGAGAGAGAGAGCGCCGCAGGGGTACATTCTGGCTTTTTAAGAATCTTGATTTATCCCAATTTAGAGAGCATACAGTACTTGCTACGAAACTATGACTGACCGTGAGTTACTCTAGAAAGGACACCCGTATCGCAAGTTCGAGGTAGCGGCGAGCAACGTACCAAGAACTGGTCTCAATGGAAGAGCAAACTCGGTACACGCGAGAACACATAAAGGCGAAGGGCAGTAGGCAAGGGTGGAGGGGAGCTCGTCACTGGAACAAGCAGCTATTCGAAGGTGAGGTGGCGATGCTGTTCAACTCTCCAGGTCGTTTCTCTTTTACTGGCAGCACCGCATCACAAGTCCTCCCCGAAATTCTGCAAGCCGACTCAGGCCCCTTTGACATACACGAACATACCATCGTCAAATGCAAGGCCTGGCCTTTGTCTGAAACCTCTCATGCAGGCACGGTTTACGTTTTGCGGCATCAGCCCAACAGAGTTCTTCGCACTATCGTAGATTGTCCCGTGCGTGCGTGGGTTGTCTCGGGACTGATCGAGTACTGATCGCGGGCTCGCCTCGGCTTTCTCCGGAATTGTCTCACGCCTATGAAGGCCCTGAACCGACCTCCCGCTGCCGCTACATCCCCTCCACAGTCACACTCACGAAGTCCAGCGCACTGAAAGGGGACGTTATCCGCCAGAAGTTGACCATCATGCACGCGCGTCTACGTTCTCTTCGTTGGATAGGCAGATGGTGATGATGAAGCACCAGCATAGCTCAAGACTTCCAGTAGTGGGACTCCATTCAGCGAGTAGAGGGTTGCAGTTTTCTTATAATATTCGATTGCTCCCCACTTTCCCCCGGTTCCACGCGTCTGCGTTTTCCACCCACCCCTAACATCCCGCCAAATATATCGGGGTGCCTGCACGTGCGTGGCAGTTTTCCTCAGGGTGGATCGAGTCTGTGGGTATAAAATCGCCCCAACAGTGACGGCACCATATACTGCATCAGTACCAAATTGTTATTCACCCTTGTATTTACTCCGGGATGCGGGACAAGTAGTGCGGATGGTCTACAGTTTTTTTATAGCTATGTATAGTCACTACAGTGTAGATGTGTGATCCAACATATTACTGTACTGTAAATGGTTTTTTGTCGGATATACAGTATCGTGAGACGGGTGGAGCATGCCGAAAATGCAACAACTTCTCTGAGACGGATGATGGTTGCTGCATTGGTTAACGGTAGTTGTCGTCTCAATCACAAATGTAGGATCGCAGGACAACACCCTTGTCAACCACGAAGCGTCAGACTAAGGGAGGAACGATGCGATTGCTCTTAGTCAATTCGGTGTTCCTTTTCCATCGATTCTATGCACATGTCACGGTCTGACTCTTGCTTGGACTCTTGACTTGCTTCATACACGTGATTGATTAATGACGCCTGTCCCATTGCTGTACGATTATTGTTTGCTGGTAATGGCTATGGAGAAATCCTCCAGTGGTACCTTCTTGGCTGTGTTTACTGTTTACGAGTCCTGATTGAACCCAAGCATAGAGGGCACAGCGCGTACCATGACCACCGAACGTACTGCAGGAAGTTACACCAGGATCGCAAGTTCGAGGTTTCGGTGAGCAATGCACACAGTACCAGTCTCCATGGAAGAACGACTTTAGTGTACACAAGGTGGAGGACCATAGCCAAGGGGAGAGGGGAGTAGCGACTCGGATCCCTGGGGTCACAGTGTACCAAGCTCTCGTCACCGGAAACAAGCAGCCGTCTGGCGATGAGGTAGCGATGCTCCCCAGCTCTCCAGGTCATCGCCTTTTCACAGGCGGCGCATCAAAAGTCCTCCCCGAAGTTCCGCAAGCCGAAGCAGACCTCTTCGACGTACATTTGTCAAGACAATAATGACTAGTAAGTAGTTCCTGCTATCAGCGAGCGTAGGCCAGAAACGAAGGCTGATCACTTGTTTTCTGTATGCGGTCATCAGCTGTCGCGTATGCGTGAAACCGGCGAAAGAGTGCTCGTTGGTGTGTTCGCACCGCACCGAATGATCTTCGCCGGAAATTGATCATGCAGGCGAGTTACAGAGAACAGCAGAAGCCTAGCTAAGGTCTCCGCATGCTTGCAGAACCACTGTCCCACGAATGCGGGCTCGTCTCAAGGCGCTTCAACCGTAACCGTGACCAGCGGGAACGGGAGCGCACGGGCTCGTCTCGGCTTTCTCCGACGCCGTCACCACACCTTCGAGGTAATTTTTCGCTATTTGATGCTGCTAACCCCATCCACCGTCACGGTCGTAAACAGAAAGAAACTACCACGACACTGGAGGGCCACGCTATCCGCCGGATTGTCCTCACGCGTTAGCGAGAACCGCAACAAGCGAATGTGCACCTAAGAAAAACGCCCAGAGTCGATCTCGAGCATAATCAGCTCTTCGTGGGCATACTCGCTGCAGCCGGAGCGTCACAATCCCCACGACGCCGCACCGAACAGCTCGCGCAATTTACAAATGGCTACAGCAGCCGCGGTGGTAGTCGCGTCGCGGCGACGGGGAATACCAAGAGCGCATCCTCGGCGAGCAGCGCACGCGTCTATTCGTCCACCGTGAGTAGGTGACGACGTCTTCATCTTTCGTCGATGCTGCTGCAGTTGCTATAGCCGACGCGAGTGTCTCATGTCACCGTGTGTAACCGTGACGGTGCGACATCATACTGCTGCCCAACGGTTGCTTTGTGGGACGGGATAACGCACGGGCCGATGCCGATTAATCGCTGATTACTGACTTGGAAGGTGCAGGCGTGGTGACTCGCCCAAGAATTCTAATAGTGGAAACGAAACTGCTCCACAGCTATCGCTTGCTAAATTCGATCGCGCTTCCCACGCCCCTGCCTATACTCGCTCGCAGCTCCCTTGACCCGGGCCCTTGTCAGTGTTGTACATGTGTGCGTGTGTTTTCTTGTGCAGTACCAGATGTCTCCGGATCTCCGCGGGATTACAGTACTGTATGCCATGTAATTGATTCTGCTTGTCGTATGTACTCTCAACTTACTACAGTATCTACCTACTTTACTTCTTGCTTTACTAGTACTTCTTTCCAGGCCATTTTAGTCACTACTATTTACTTTTCGTACTACGTATCCTTGATACCTCATCTCACCTCCGTCCATCTTCATATCAAAAGTTAATACCTTACGGACATGTCCAAGCACTCGAATTTACTATTTCTTGCAGTCAGTTGACGCTTACACCGTTCACTTAGGTCCCAACCTCAGCCGACCCTATCTCCATACTCATTACAACCCGGTTTCCCCACAATATATTTATCGCCACCTAGCCAGCTCCCGCGTCTGATTAATTTGTGCAACTCGAAAACATGAGACTACTTTTTTGCCGACCCAGTCCTGACCCAATCCAACCACTCTTTTTCTTTTCTTTTTTTTGGGGAATCGAGGGACAAAAATACTAGTCGGCGGATTTGGACAGAGGCTCGACTTCGACTGAAATTTAGATATCATTCAAGCCAAAAGGACCATTGGACCAGTCGCACTGTCATACAGAGGGATGCCGACGTTGAGATCTGAGATGACCCCAATGGCCTCCTCTAAGTCCGCCGGCACCGATGACCCAAATGATCCCCGAATTGAAGGTTTTGTAAGAAAAGAATATTGGCCTGTCTACGAACTGAGGCAGTGCGGGCGTCACCTGGAAAACCTCGTGGCAAACGAATCAAGATCGCCAGATCTGGTCTTCCCCTTCAGCAACTTTTCACCCGCAGTACTGGTATCATAACTTACCTCAGGCCTCAGGCATCTCTGCTCCGAGTTGCTGCTGTTGCAATGTCTCTTACACCATCCACTGCTTCCTCTTCTTCCAATTTACAGGCCATCTTCTGTGCTTCGCTGGAAACCTATAACAAGAAGACGAAGAAAAACCTTCTCGCTCATCCATTAATGGGCCAGTTACAAACTTGCAACACTCCCACCGACATTCTCGCCGTCCTTCGAACTCAAGTCCAACAGTTCGATCAATCTACGTCCGGCGATGACAAATTCACAAAATGGTTGAATCCGACCGTCAATGTCCTTTATGCCTTCTCCGCGGCCCTTGGCGAGGGCGTCGGACTCGTGAGTCCTATTCCGGTGATCTTTATGCAATTCAATCTCTGATTACATATTTATAGGTGTTCTCGCCCGCGAAAGTCATTTCCGCTGGAGCCGGAGTCCTCCTCATGGTAGCCGTCGTCCCGGGTCTCCCTCACTCGGACCACTCTGATACCAAACTTACGCAGGCGGCAAAAGACGTTATTGCGAGCCAAGACGCGCTCGCAGATATCTTCGAGCGCATTGAGAGCTTCTTCAGACGGCTCGAGGAGTATAGTGAGGTGCCGACGACGGAAGCGATGAGGGACACGATCGTGAAGATAATGGTCGAGGTTCTTGGAATTTTTGGGATTGTGACGAAGGAGGTGAAGCAGGGAAGAGCGAGTGAGTCGATCACTGATGATACGTTGCTCGTCACTGATAGATATTCAGAGAAATACCTGAAAAAATTGATTGGAAGGACGGATATCGAGGACGCGCTGGGCAGGTTGGATAGATTAACGCAGCAGGAGGTGCAGATGGCGATTGTGCAAGTCATGAAAATTGCACACCATATCAAGGACGGAGTACAAACCGTCAGCGACAAGGTCAACGTTGCTATTGAGGGTACGTTCAGCATTTTACTAGCAGCGAGTCAGGAACGCTATCGTAACCTTATATATGACTAGACGGAAAGGAAACAAAAACTCTGGTGCAACAGACGGCAAGCAACATGGACGAAGAAAAACGTTCGTGATTCGTTGGGCCTGCTGGTCTTGACTGCAGAGCTGAAATGCTGCTTCAGGGAGATGGGTACGGAAGGACCACAGAGCATGGCTGTCCCCGCCGGACCCATCCACTAACCAAAATATTGCGTGCGCCACTCAACACGAAGGGACGACAACCTGGTTCTTCCAGGGAAGCATATTCATGGAATGGAAGTCCAAGTCGACTACGTCCTTGTTATGGATCCACGGGAAACGTGCGCCCTTCTGCCCCTTCATTCCTTACCCTCTCAGATATTGATCGCCTCTGATCATTGTAGCGGGTTCAGGGAAGAGCATCCTTTGGTCTGCTATCATTTTCTATCTCCGTCCCTGAGGAACCTAAATTGCCAACTAGCTCCGCGATCATCCAAGACATAATGGTGTTGTGGGAGGCTGGACTAGCATCCATGGCGTACTTCTATTTCGATTTCAGGGACACCGATAAACAAAACCTCCGCAACTTACTTCCTTCGCTTCTAACACAGCTCTCCGCTCGTTCCGACAGTCGTTGCAACATACTGTCCCATGTTTACAAGGCACACGGTGATGGCGCGCATCAGCCCAGTCTCGGCACTCTGGTTGGATGTCTTAAGGAGATGCTCGCGTTACCTGACCAAGGTCCAATCTACATTATCTTGGACGCACTAGATGAATGTCCTAATACCTCTGGAATTCCATCTGCCCGAATGCAAGTTCTTGATCTCTTAAAGGACGTTGTCGGCCTCCAGCTTGCAAACCTTCATATATGTATCACGAGCCGCCCGGAGATTGACATCCTAGCCGCTCTTGAGCCCCTAGCATTTCAACCGGTCTCGATTCATGAACAATGTGGACAAAAGAAGGATATTGAAGACTATATCAGATCTGTCGTATATGCGGACTCAGACACTGCGATGAGGAGATGGAGGGGCAAGGATAAAGAACTAGTTATTACGACGCTCACGGATAGAGCCGATGGAATGTAAGCGTGTTCAGGGATGGTAACGACGCTTGCTGACTATTCGACAGGTTCCGTTGGGTCTTCTGTCAGCTAGAATTGTTGCAGCACTGCCTTCCGCAAAGCATCCGTCGAACGCTCAACGAATTGCCGAAATCTTTAGATGAGACATATGAACGGGTGTTGAAGGAGATCGGTATAGCCAACCGAGACCATGCTCTGCGTCTTTTACAATGCCTCGCTGCCGCCGCTCGCCCGCTGCGTGTCGAGGAACTAGCAGAGATACTCGCACTCGACTTTGAGGCTGAGGGAGCGACGCCGAAATTGAACGAGGACTGGCGGTGGGAGGACCGGCAACGAGCTGTGCTATCTACTTGTTCCAGCTTGATCACCCAAGTCGACGACGGTGACTCCCGGGTCATTCAGTTTACGCATTTTTCGGTCAAGGAATTCTTGACTTCCGATCGGCTTGGCACCTCTAAAGGAGACGATTCGCACTTTCATATCACTCCCGAGCCCGCACACACAACTCTCGCCCGGGCTTCCATGGGTATTCTACTCCAGTTGGACGGTAGCGCCGACAATGACCAGGTCGAAGATAGTTTTCCGTTGGCGAGATACGCCAGTCGGCATTGGGTGGAACATGCGCAGTTCGGAGAGGTGTCGTCTCACATTAAAATTGGGATGCGGCGTCTTTTTGACTCGACCAAACCATATTTTGCCGCGTGGGTCCGGTTGTACAATATCGATCATCGCTGGCATAACTTCGGAGATTATACCGAACATCGTGGATCTCCATTGTACTATGCTTCGTTGTGTGGGTTTCGTGACCTGGCAGCTCACATCGTCGTCGAGCATCCGGAGCAAATAAACGCGAGGGGAGGTTATAATCACAGTCCACTGGCGGCGGCACTGCACAAGAGACACTTCGACGTGGCAGACCTATTACACCAGCACGGCGCAGCTGTAGATGTAACCGACGAATACGGTGATTGGACACCACTACTTGCTGCATCAGTGGATGGATTTGTCGATGTTGCACGGTGGTTACTCGACCATGGCGCAGACGCGAATTCACAACAAACCGATCACTGGACCCCAATTAATTCAGCCGCAGCGAATGGTCACCTAGACGTTGTTCGGATGTTACTTGGGTACGGCGTACGCATCAACGCTGCAAACTTCGCAGGCCATACCCCATTACACCGGGCATCGAATATTGGTCACGTGGAGATCGTGAGGCTATTACTCCAACATGGGGCTGAAATCGGCGCACAAGCTAAGGACTACTCGACGCCATTACATCTGGCGTCATCTAATGGGAGGCTCGAGGTTGCACGTCTACTGCTTGACCATGGCGCGAATGCAGATACCGAGGACAAGGGCGGATGGTCCCCGTTGCACCTGGCGGCATCCAAAGGCAAATCAGAGACTGTGCGCTTGCTGCTCGACCGCGGTGCAAACACAGAGACCAAGAAAAAGGACGGAAGGACCCCATTGCACGAGGCATCGTCCACGGGTGAAACAGCGATTGTGCGCCTGCTACTCGACCACGGCGCAAACCCACATGCAGAGGACAACGATGGAAGGACTTCGTTGCACCTGGCATCATCCAAAGGCAACACAGAGATCGTACACTTGCTGCTCGACCGTGGAGCGCACGTTGAGGCCAAGAAGGACAACGGAAGGACCCCATTGCATGAGGCGTCATCCACGGGCAAAAGAGAGGCTGCGTGCTTGCTGCTCGACCATGGTGCGAACGCAAATGCCGAGGACGATGATGGATGGACCCCGTTGCACGTAGCGTCATCTACAGGTGAAACAGAGACCTTGCATTTGTTGCTCGACCGTGGTACGAGTGCAGATGTCAAGGACAAGGCAGGAAGGACCCCAATCCAGGTGGCATCAGGAAAGGGAAAGGACGCAACCATACAGATGTTGACGGAGCATGGCGAGTTAATCGATAGAGTGCCATAGGTTACTCTGCCGAGCCTGAGACATGTCACGTCACCTTGATGGTGTGGGTTGTTCCTTCTGTATTCATAGACATTCCTGGAATGTAATGAACATTCCCATATGTTGTAACGACGTACTTACAACGGGAAACGAATGGCCAATAATACAAGCACAGTGATGGCACGCCGTTAGAGAGTCATCTGTCATCGTAGTACATTCCTCGCGAGATCGATGTGACCTAAAAGTGATATTTTGTACGTTGTAAACCCATCTCATTACCTCTAGGAGTCGTGGGGAAGACAGTGAAGGGGCCGGTGCCCAGCTTCACGGGTCGGTGCCGGCAAGGACACGGTCCATCCATTGGGCTTTCCTGCTGGGCCTTTTCGTTGATTGCGCCAAGAGTGACTATGATCCGGTCTGCTGTCCAAAGAATTTGACTTATGGACTTCCTTTCAGTCAACACGGTTCGCAAACTACTATCATTTCCTTACTTACCCACTATCTTTAATTCCCGTGACTTGAGAGAGGAGAAGTGTGCGATTCAACCCAACCCAGTACCTTTTCTTTTTTTGATGAACTGAGAACTCGAACCGAAATGCGAGTATGGACCCTAGCCTAAGAACCAATCATCGGCGCAACCTATCCTGGAGAGGTACCCCATTGTCAAGATCCCCGACATTCACTCTGCTTGTCCTGAAACCCCTCACCGCACTCGAACTCCCTCCAAGTTGGCCGGTAGGACGCAGTAACCCCTGCGCCTATGGATTTGGAAATAATAATATAATTTTGGGCACGAGGTAAGGCTGTGCGGGCGTTACCTGCCAAGCCATTCCGGCTCTATCTTGCCATTTCTCTTCTGCGTACCATAAATACTATCAGACGCCTTTTCTCGCTGCTGTTGCCATGTCTCAGACACCTCCCGCAGCGTCCTCTTCGAATTTCCAGGCCATCTTTTATGCTTCCATCAAAGAATATGAGAAGAAGACAAAGAATGACCTTCTCGTGCATCCGTTGATGGCCCAGCTTCAGACCTGCAGCTCTCCCACCGATATCCTGGCCGTCCTCCGCACTCAAGTCCAACAGTTTGAACAATCTACGTCTGATGATAACAAACTGACAAAATGGCTGAATCCGACCGTCAACGTCCTTTATGCCCTCTCCGCGGCGCTTGGTGAGGGTGTCGGACTGGTGACTCTCATTCCGACAATCCTTCCACGATCTACCTCTGATATTATATTTCTAGGTGTTCTCGCCCGCGAAAGTCATTTTCGCTGGTGCTGGGATCCTCCTCTTGGTAGCTATTTTCCTGGGTGACACTTACTCACACCGTCCTGATACTGAACTTACGCAGGCGGCAAAGGACGTTGTTGCGAGCCAAGAAGCGCTCGTCGATATCTTCGAACGCATTGAGAACTTCTTCAGACGGCTCGAGACATACACCGAAGTGCCAACGACAGAGGCGATGAGGGACACGATCGTGAAGATAATGGTTGAGGTTCTTGGGATTTTTGGGATTGTGACAAAGGAGATGAAGCAGGGGCGAGCGAGTGAGTCAGTCCCTGATATTACATTACTCATCGTTGATAGATACTCAGAGAGATACCTGAAGAAATTAATCGGAAGAAGGGATATCGAGGACGCGCTTGGAAGACTGGATAGGTTGACGCAGCAGGAGGTGCAGATGGCGATTGTACAGGTCCTGAAAGTCGCACATAGTGTCAAGGATGGAGTAGAAGCCGTCAGTGACAAGGTCAACATTGCTATTGAGGGTACGTTCAACACATTAGCTACTCACAATATAATCACAGACCTATATGCGACTAGATGGCAACGTAGTCAAAGTGACGACAATGGAAACGAAATCTCTGGTGCAAAAGGCGGTAGACAATATCGACGAAGAAAAGCGTTCGTGATTCTTTAGTCCAGTTGCTCTGGGTCACCGAACTGAAACGCCGCTTCAGGGAGCTGGGTACGGAAGGACCACCGAGCGTGGCTGTCTCCGCCGGACCCATCCACTAACCAGAATATTGCATCCACCGTCCAACATGAAGGCACAGCGACGTGGTTCTTCCGGGGAAGTATATTCTTGGAATGGAAGTTCAAGGCCACCACATCCTTGTTGTGGGTCCACGGGAAACGTGCGCCCTTCTATTCCTTCACATCCACCCAGATATTGATAGCCTCGAATCATTGTAGCGGGTTCAGGGAAGAGCATCCTTTGGTCTGTTATCATTTTTCGGGTTTAACCTTGAGGAACTTACACTGCCAATAGCTCCGCAATCATCCAAGACATAACAACATTGCGAGAGGCTGGACTAGCATCCATGGCGTACTTCTATTTCGATTTTAGGGACATCGATAAACAAAACCTCCGCAACTTACTTCCTTCACTTCTCACACAACTCTCCGCTCGCTCCGACAGTTGTTGCGACATACTCTCCCGCATTTATAAGGCACACGATGATGGCGCGCATAAACCCAGCACCAGCACGCTGATCGGATGTCTTAAAGAGATGCTCGCACTACTTGGCTCAGGCTCAATCTACATTATCTTGGACGCACTAGACGAATGTCCTAATACTTCTGGAATTCCATCCTCCCGCAAACAAGTCCTTGATTTCATAAAGGATCTTGTCGGCCTTCGGCTTTTAAATCTTCATATATGTGTCACCAGCCGTCCGGAGATCGACATCCGAGCAGCGCTTGAGCCCCTGGCGTTTCACCCTGTCTCGATTCATGACCAAAGTGGACAAAAGAAGGATATTGAAGACTATATCAGATCTGTCGTATATGCGGAGTCAGATACTGCGATGAGGAGATGGAGGGACAAGGATAAAGAATTGGTTATCGAGACGCTCACAGATAAAGCTGATGGAATGTAAGCGTGCCAGTGCTTGATGCTGATGACGCTTGCTGACTATTTGATAGGTTCCGATGGGTCTTTTGTCAACTGGAAGTGTTGCAACACTGCCTTCCGCAAAGCATCCGGCGAACTCTTAACGAATTGCCGAAGTCTTTGGACGAAACATATGAGCGGGTATTGAAGGAGATCGGGATGGCCAACCGAAACCATGCTCATCGTCTCTTACAATGTGTCGTCGCCGCCACCCGCCCGCTGCGTGTCGAGGAGCTCGCAGCAATACTTGCGCTTGACTTTGGTGAAGCCGAGGGAGCGACGCCGAAGTTGAATGAGGATTGGCGGTGGGAGGATCGGCAACAAGCTGTGCTATCTACTTGCTCCAGTTTGATCACCCAAGTCGACGATGGGCATTCCCGGGTCATTCAGTTTACGCATTTTTCGGTCAAGGAATTCTTGACTTCCGATCGGCTTTCCAGTTCTAAAGGAGACGCTTCGCACTTTCATATCATTCCCGAGTCCGCACACACGATTCTCGCCCAGGCTTGCTTGGGTGTTTTGCTCCAGTTGGACGGTAGCGCCGACAATGGGCACGTCGAAGATAGGCTTCCATTAGCGAGATATGCCAGTCGGCATTGGACGAAGCATGCGCAGTTCAGAAAAGTATCGTCGCGCATAGAAGATGGGGTGCGGCGTCTTTTTGACTCGACCAAACCATATTTTGCTGCGTGGCTTGAGTTGCACGACATCGACGATCGCTGGCATGGTTTTGGAGACGACAAATTCGTACGCCAGGGATCCCGTGGATCTCCACTGTATTATGCCTCGTTGTGTGGGTTTCGTGACCTGGCAGCTCACATCGTCGTCGAGCATCCGGAGCAAATAAACGCGAGGGGAGGTTATAATCACAGTCCACTCGCAGCGGCACTGTACAAGAGACATTTCGACGTGGCAGAGCTATTACACCAACATGGTGCGGCCGTGCATGTTACCGACGACTACGATAGTCGGACCCTACTACATGCTGCGTCAGTAGATGGACTTATCGATGTCGTGCAGTGGTTACTCGACCACGGCGCCGACGCGAATTCCCAACAAACCGATCGCTGGACTCCAATTTATTTAGCAGCAACGAATGGACGCCTGGAGGTTGTTCAGATGTTACTGAGGCACGGCGTACGCATCGACGCAGCAAGCGTCGCAGGCCATACCCCATTGCATCGGGCATCGAAAAAAGGTCGCCTGGAGATCGTTAGGCTGTTACTTCAACATGGAGCCGATATCAGCGCACAAGACGAGGACAACTCGACCCCATTACATCTGGCGTCATCTGACGGGAGGCTCGAGGTTGCACGCCTGCTACTTGATCATGGTGCGAACGCAGAGGCCGAGGACAAAGATGGATGGACTCCGTTGCACCTGGCGTCATCCAGAGGCAAAACGGATACCGTGCGCTTGCTGCTTGTCCGTGGCGCGAACGCAGAGGCCAAGAAGAAAGACGGGCGGACCCCATTGCACCAGGCGTCATTTCGGGGCGTCACAGAGACCGTGCGCTTGCTCCTCGACCATGGCGCGAACACGCATGCAGAGGACAACGATGGATGGACTCCGTTGCACCTGGCATTATCCAAAGGAAAAACAGAGATCGTGCGTGATCTGCTCATCCACGGCGCGAATGCAAATGCCAGGGGCAAGGATGGACGGACTCCATTGCACGAGGCGTCATCCATAGGCCACATAGAGACCGTGCGCTTGCTGCTCGACTACGGCGCAAGTGCGGATTCTAAGGACAACAAAGGAAGGACCCCGTTCCAGGTGGCATCGGGGAAGGGAAAGGATGTGGTCGTACAGATGTTGATGGAGCATGGCGAGTAAATAGACATAGCGCAATAGGCTTCTCTGAAGAGGTATGTCAGGTCATCGTAATAGTATGATTACAGATATGGACGATTCGAAATGTATTAGATAGTGAACAAAGTGCCACTATAATTACAGTCTACTGACGGCGGTATCGTACAAGAGACATTTCGATTCGGCAGAACTATACACCAGCACGGCGCAGTCGTGCATGTTACCGACAACTATGACGATTGGACTCTCCTGCATGCTGCATCGGGGAGAAACCATTCTTCCTTAACACAATTTGGTGGACTTATCAATGTCTCGCTGTGGTTACTCGACCACTGCGCAGATGTGAATTTGCAACAACGCGATTATTGCACCGGTCATCGAGAAGTGGTTACGTGGTGATCGTGAGGCTATTACTCCAACATGGGGGCGGAAATCAACGCACAAGCTGAGGACTACACTGCATGCAAAGCAGAGTTTTCAGACCAATAAAACCCATAAAACACCCTATGGAGGTGTTAACCACTTATCATGGGTTTTTTCTTTTCGAAAAACCCTGAAAAAAGAGTTTGAATTTTTCCGAGTCACATGATTCATTGCCTGCCAAAAGTGCTGTTTTTGCTTGGACTCTTTTTTTCGGAGTTTTTTGACAGAAAAAACCCTTGATAAGTGGTTAACACTCCATAGGGTTTTCTATGGGTTTTATTGGTCTGAAAACTCTGTTTTGCATGCAGTGCTACTCGACGCCACTACATCTAGCATTATCTAATGGGAGGCTCACGGTCGCGCGTCTACTGCTTGACCATGGCACAGATGCAGATATCGAGAGCGAGGACGGGTGGACTCCGTTGCACCTGGCACCGTCCAAAGGCAAAATAGAGACTGCGCGCCTGCTGCTCGACCGTGGTGCGAGTGCGGACGCCAAGGGAAAGGAAGGAAGGGCCCCATTCCAGCCTGAGGTGGCCTCAGGAAAGGGAAATAGCGAGATCAAGAGCGAGATCACGCAGATGTTGACGGAGTAAGGTGCGCAGGTAGATAGAGCACTTTGAGTTATTCCATAGTTTTATTTCGAATCCCTTTTTGCGTACCTGAGAGTAGGGAAGTGGCTGGTCTATGCCGGAGCGACGAAGGAGCGGCGGCGTAGAGCGTGGTCGTTCCTCTTTTCCGTGCGGCCATCTGCACACCCGAGCTCTCGACTAGTTCAAGGAACCAGAACACTTTTATTTTTCCCACCCACCACGCCCAGTAATTGCCAGCTCGCTCCAGGAGGGTTCTACCCGCCCGTCGCGATTTCGCCTCGGAAATGTAAACCCCCCATCCCCGATCGAGAAGTACTTCGTGCTTTCGCCCGGTTTCTGTGCAGTCTACTATTTTTCTCTTCACTACCTTACTATGCGCTGGTCCCCTTCCCTCCTGGAAACATCCTGAACGGAACACGGAGAGTAAGGCAGTGACTCGCAAAGATATGTTATAGTAACCTTTTGTGATGCAGCCCCCGAATACTCCAGAGTTTGGAATTGTGCACCGCTTGGCCCGGCCCGGTTTGAAATATGTTTTGTGTGATGCTGCAAATAGCTTTCCCATGTTCTTTCCGTGCTTTCGACTCCTTCCTTCAACAGCGTTTATATCACTTCTACGGTGACAAGATTCCCAAATGCGTACAAACGGTTTACTCCTCTGCACATTCGAGAAGTTCGCGTACAGGGTGTGTCAATTTGCGTTCTCAGACTACAGCGTATTACAGTATTGCGCCATCGCAAGGCATACCACCACTAGGACTCAGAGTCTTATTACGCAGCAGGGGAGTGATCTGTCCTCCGGTAAGACAAACGAGGTGATTTGACTATCATAGGTTTGGGATCGGTGGGTTGGGGACGGTCGTCGGTAATAATGTCGCGATCGCTTGCAATTTGCTTTGTCGCTTCATAAGTTCTGTACCATCTCCGGATTCTTCTCAGAACCGACATACGACGCTTTTCAATCAAGACAGTATGCGTCCAGCACTCCTGGTCGCTAATGCTGTCAACCTCATCAAGCGCGCGCATACGGGTTGTGCAGTCGCGCCCATTTCTACATCTGAACGTTCTCAGGAATCCTGTCCAACGTCTATGCCTGAAGTACCTAAGCCGTAGATCAACCATTTAACCCATTGTTATTATTCCACAGGCCTTTCGTGCGTGTGCATATATATAACTTACGTATGAGACGTGTTGAAAGTAGAGACACGGTTCGATCTACTAGTGACCAGTATAGCTAGAAGTGGTTGTTAGCTGGGGTTCCTAACTTACACCAAGCCCAGCTCCGCAATGAGCTCGACTTGGCCCACTCTGGGACCCCGCACATCCACGCAATCAAGTCTGATCTGCTAGCGCTCCGAGTAGGCCGCGGGGACCGGAGTGATGACGACAGCGCGCACACACCAGCTTAAGTAGTGTTTCACCAGAAGAGCACGGGTGCGGATTTTGTGCGATGAGGCTGGTCAGAGCGCACAGCCATGATCACCAGGAAGGAATACACTCATAACAACGATTATCACAGCCCCGTATACATTTCACACCTTTGACTTTGACCCAACTGTCAGTCAGATATCCTGAGTGGAATATCTACTTTTGAAAGATTTCGTTCAGATTATTACTCCGTGGGTCGCTAGCAAACCGGCCGCCGGCGCATCGAGCGTAGAGAACCACTCGTGAGCGCGTGAGCAATGGCGGCAGCCGTCTGCGGTTTGCTGTAAATGCGAATACATAAACTTAGAAAAACACTGGCAACCTGAGGCCTTAAGATACAAAATTTATTGCCGTCGTCATCGGAGGTTGAGAAGCTCCGCTGAACACGGACCCCGGAGCAGCATCTCGTCCACATCATTCCATCATTATTACAGTAGCCACATTTCCAAAAACCGGAGGATCGGTGTTTCCCACCATCACCTCTTTGCTCTGGGCCCGCCATCCAACGAAGAGCAGATGTTACGCCTAGAGAAACCCACCAGTCCGTGTTCCTATTTCACGCGATCAGATGCTGTGGAGGAACCTTCTATAAAATACGGCCTGACCTGGCGTTCCTCGTACACTTTCCATCCTCACAATGTCCCTCACTGTCCAGGCCGTCAACGTGGCCCTCGCCGTCGTCGCTCTGTGGCTTCTCAAAAAAGTCACTGAAAAGAAGCCCTTAGGTCGCCAGATCCCTGGTCCAAAGGGTTGGCCCATTATTGGCAATCTTCTCGATGTCCCTACCGAACTCGAATACCAAGTCTTCTCTCGATGGCAGAAGAAATACGGTGCGTCTCGAATGATAGTTCTGAAGCTGCTATGTAACAATCAACTATTATTGCAGGCGACCTCATTCAGATGACTATTCTTGGTCAACCGACCATCATCATCAACTCACCCCAACTGGCCGTCGACATGCTGAACAAGAAGAGTGCCATCTATTCAAGTCGGCCCCATCTCACGATGGCCTGTGATCTTGTAGGATGGAGGGACATCCTTGTTCTCCTCAAATACACAGACAAGTTTAAGGCGTGTCGTCGCATGCTTCATGCCGTCATCGGCACAAGAGTCAGCGTTGAGAAGTTCCGAGATACGTTAGAAGAGGAATCTGCGTTGATGGTTCGCCGTTTGCTGAACGAGCCCCGAAACTTCGTTGGCCCCGTCCGCAAGTATGTCCTCGGGCTTTCTGTGATTCAATTGATCGTCTAACTGACGGCGATTTAGGGCTGTGGGTGTCATCATCTTGCGGATATCCCACGGATACAGGCCGACGACTGAGGACGATAGTCTGGTTCGGATCGCCGACGAGGCCACGGACCAACTGAACGTGCTTCTTTCTCCTGGTCTCTTTGCTGTCGACTTCTTGCCTTTCCTCCGGTACATTCCCGAATGGTTCCCAGGTGGCGGTTTCCACAAGATTGCGCGCGAGTGGCGCCATACGCTCTTCGACATGACCGACAAGTCTTACGAGTTCGTGCTCGAGCAGATGGTGCGCCTCGACGTGTTGCCGCTTAGTCCAAAGTTCTGAATACCCATGCTACACAGGCTAAGGGGACCGCAGTGCCGAACTTTGTGACGAACCTGATTGACGGCCGCAAGGTGTCACCTGAAGAGGAGGAAGAGATCAAGTGGGCCGCGTCTAGTCTGTACTCCGGCGGTGCTGACACGGTAAGAGAATCTCGACTGGGACCGGTATGCTGAGCGCGCGCTCACCATTACTCCTCTGTAGCCCGTCTCTGCTATGTCGTCTTTCCTCCTCGCCATGACTGCTTACCCCGAAGTGCAACGCAAATGCCAAGCCGAGCTCGACAAGGTCGTCGGTAATGACCGCCTTCCGACCTTCGCAGATCGCGACCAACTCCCGTACATCACGACGATGCTCAAGGAGGTCATCCGATGGGGTCCGACTACGCCACTCGGTGCACCTCACTGCATCGAGCAGGACGACGTTCATGATGGGTACCTGATCCCCAAGGGCTCGATCATCATGGCGAACATCTGGTGTGTACTCTACTCGGTGTGGTTCAAAGCTAGCGGGTCGCTCACGACTGGACATAGGCACTTCATGCACGATCCGGAAGTCTACAAGGACCCGATGGTGTTCAATCCGGACCGTCTCGTTGCACAACCTGGCAAGCCAGCTGAGCCGGATCCGTTCAACTTCGCATTTGGGTACGGGCGCCGGTGAGTCTCCCATGTAGCATCGTAGCCGTAGTCATCATCTCATGCATCTCGCACCCAACAGTGCATGCCCAGGTGAACAGCTCGCACAGTCGATCTTGTTCATCTTTGCGGCCACTGTGCTCTCTGTCTTCGATATCAATAAGGTGACGATCAACGGGGTAGTCCAAGAGCCGACGTGTGAGTTCAGCAGCGGTGTCCTTGTGTACGTCTTCCCTCTCCCTGCCTCTGCGAGCGAGGGCTATGACCTGACGTATTTCTTGTTCCAGGCGTCCGAAGCCGTTCCTCAGCGAGCTCAAGCCGCGCTCCGCCAAGGCTGAGGCGCTCATCAGATCGCTCGAGTTGTCATAAGTATCGTGAGGCGCGGATCAGATTTCGACTTAAAACCATTATGCGTATGGATAGATTACCTTGGCAGTTTAATTCTTTTGTACACACTCTCGGGGTCAAATAAAGGGCTTTTCTTCGGACTCTCTGGTGGCCAGTATTGGATGCTGAGTAAAAATTGCCCGGGATTGACAGAGGGCAGAGCTCCTTTCGTCTCTAACACCGGCACTATCTGGTTATTCTCTGGTGCACCAACTTGTTTCCACGTTGGAGCTATGGGGGCCGAAACCATGATCCGTTGATCGGATCCACATGGTAGTCGTGCGTCCCTGCGATTGCATTGTAGGAAACGGAAAGAGGTCATCGCGGCGTATGTGTATCCTACAGTAGAAAAGAGTAGCACGTGGAGAGTAATGGGTAAAGATGCGGATCAGCATGCACGGCCATTGGCGGCGATTTCATAGTCTCGTTCCCAGTTGTTCACATCGTGACTGTGCAGGGCTGTGTGCCGCCAAGGTGGTTGATGGATAACGAGGATTGACCGAGGCTGGTGCCAGTGTATCGAAGAAACTCTTACCGTAAGCGAGTTCTTGGAATTACCCCTGCACTCCTCTCTGTAAGTTGATCCGACGAGAACCCCGGGCCAGGTATGTACGTACAATGGTCACATAGAAGAATATTGTTGTTACCGTGACTACACTGTAAAGTGGCAGCGTAAACTAGATGATTGCTAAAGCCGCGGCTACAGCGCCTTTGCCAGGCTGACTAAGCTATCGGATATCCTGAGCGGGGTCCCCGCATTTGAAAGGTTTCATAATTCTCTCGAGCTTGACTTGCGGCCTCAAGCTTAGGAGAGTATTATTCGTGGGTAGCCATTTGTCGTATGCTGCATAGACGCGAACATGTGGACTCTCTGGGGCTTGCCGGTGCTTTAATAGTAGGCCATGAAACTTACACAGCATCAGGCTGAGTGCAATAAAACCTCCACCGATGATTATTGATTATCGCCGTCGTTGTCGGAGGGGTCGGGGTCGCTCCTCCGAGTCAGCCACAGCATTGCTATTCTAAGTTACAATTTCCAAATCTGGGCGGCTCGTGGTTGTCGCATCAACACATCCTTCGTCGTTCCGGGCACACCGTTACAACCAGGGCCAAAGATACCGCAGATAGCCCGGTCTTTGTCTTTGTAACATGTCCCATGTCCCAGGATACACCGTGACGTTGATAGATGGCGCGCATGGGGGAATCAACATCTACCTACTCCCGGTCGTTTTGTCAGACTCGGATCTGTGGCAAAGTTCTCTATATAATAGTTCGACTATCTACCCTCCCTCGTATACTTTCCATTCCTCACAATGTCTCTCACTGTCCAAGCCATCAACGTGGCCCTTGCCGTCGTCGCTCTTTGGCTTCTTAAAAAAGTCACGGAAAAGAAACCCTTAGGTCGCCAGATCCCTGGTCCAAAGGGTTGGCCCATCATCGGCAATCTCCTCGATGTCCCCACCGAACTCGAATACCAAGTCTTCTCTCGATGGCAGAAGAAATATGGTGCGTCTCGAATGGTAGTTCTCAAGTGTAGCAACCAACAATTACTGCAGGCCGACCTCATTCAAATGACTATTCTCGGTCAACCGACCATCATCATCAACTCACCCCAACTTGCCGTCATATGCTCAACAAAAAAGTGCTATCTACTCAAGTCGGCCCCATCTCACGATGGCCTGTGATCTTGTAGGATGGAGGGACATCCTCGTTCTCCTCAAATACACAGACAAGTTTCAAGGCGTGTCGTCGCATGCTTCATGCCGTCATCGGCACAAGGATTCAGCGTTGAGAAGTTCCGAGATACATTAGAAGAGGAATCTGCGTTGATGGTTCGCCGCTTGCTGAATGAGCCCCGAAACTTCGTTGGCCCCGTCCGCAAGTATGTCCTCGGGATTTCTGTGATTCAGTTGATCGTCTAACTGACGGCGATTTAGGGCCGTGGGCGTCATCATCTTGCGGATATCCCACGGATACAGGCCGACGACTGAGGATGATAGTCTGGTTCGGATCGCCGACGAGGCCACGGATCAATTGAACGTGCTTCTTTCTCCTGGTCTCTTTGCTGTCGACTTCTTGCCTTTCCTCCGGTACATTCCCGAATGGTTCCCAGGTGGTGGCTTCCACAAGATTGCGCGCGAGTGGCGCCATACGCTTTTTGACATGACAGAAAAGTCATATGAGTTCGTCCTCGAGCAGATGGTACGTACGCCTTGACGTGTTGCTGCTTAGTCCAAAGTTTTCAACATTCCCGCTACATAGGCTAAGGGGACCGCAGTGCCGAACTTTGTGACGAATCTGATTGACGGCCGCAAGGTGTCACCTGAAGAGGAAGAAGAGATCAAGTGGGCCGCGTCTAGCCTGTACTCCGGCGGTGCTGACACGGTAAGAGAATCTCGACTGGGACCGGTATGCTGAGTGCACGCTCACCATTACTTCTCTGTAGCCCGTCTCTGCCATGTCGTCTTTCCTCCTCGCCATGACTGCTTACCCCGAAGTGCAACGCAAATGCCAAGCCGAGCTCGACAAGGTCGTCGGTAATGACCGCCTGCCGACTTTTGCGGATCGTGACCAACTCCCATACATCGCGACGATGCTCAAGGAGGTCATCCGATGGGGTCCGACTACGCCACTCGGTGCACCTCACTGCATCGAGCAGGACGACGTTCATGATGGATACCTGATCCCCAAGGGCTCGATCATCATGGCGAACATCTGGTGTGTACTCTACTTGGTGTGGTGCATCGCGGCTGGTCGCTCACGACTGGACATAGGCACTTCATGCACGATCCGGAAGTCTACAAGGACCCGATGGTGTTCAATCCGGACCGTCTCGTTGCGCAACCTGGCAAGCCTGCCGAGCCGGATCCGTTCAACTTCGCATTTGGGTACGGGCGCCGGTGAGTCTCCCATGCGCATCATGGTCGTAGTCATTACCTCATGCGTCCGGTACACCCAACAGTGCATGCCCCGGCGAGCAGCTCGCGCAGTCGATCTTGTTCATCTTTGCGGCCACTGTGCTCTCTGTCTTCGATATCAATAAGGTGACGATCAATGGGGTGGTCCAAGAGCCGACGTGTGAGTTCAGCAGCGGTGTCCTTGTGTACGTCTCCCCTCTCCCTGCCTCTGCGAGCGAGGGAGCTTTTGTCTGACGTGTTTCTTGCTCTAGGCGTCCGAAGCCGTTCCTCAGCGAGCTCAAGCCACGCTCCGCCAAGGCTGAGGCGCTCATCAGATCGCTCGAATTGTCATGAGTGTCATGAGGCGCGAGCTAGGTTTCGACTTACGTTATTGTGCACATAGGTTACCTTGTTTTGTACATTCTCTCGGATCCAATAGAAGGCTTTTCTTAAGACTCCCTCGTGGCTCGCTGAGTGCCGATTTCTTAACACTGGCGGCGAGCAGAGCATACTTTCTTCAGTCGACTCCGTCTGACTCCGCGAACTGACTTACTAATGCGGGGGTCGGAGTCCTCGACGGCTGAGAACGATATCGTCACCTCGACCCACCTGTTTGTGAGCTCCAATTTCTCTACTGACGGTCTATTGTTAGTCACTGTACCTGACCGATGCAAACATTATAGAAACTCACGCTCAGTTAGTACGCGAGTTGAAAGTGAACGGTTTGTATTTCAACGAGGGACGCGTCCCGTCACGTGGTCGCACCTCGGGGTTTCGTGACTTTCACGTGATCTGGGGCGAGCTGATCACGTGTTCTCATCAGATTTCCCAGAGAAATTCAGCATGCTAGGTAACTGAGGAGACCTGGTGGTCAAGTGGTGGGGACGTCGAGAAGATCGCCTACTAACCGGTACTAATACTAACCCTTGGGACCCGGGATTGGACGACCTATGCAAGGACTTATGACTTGTTTTGACAAGCCAAGCCTTGTGCCAAGCCAGCCAAGAATTATCGGCAATGACCCCTTGCGTTGACCTTAACGGCCTGGACAGTGAGGGAAAATTCGAGGATGGGAAGTGCACCAGGAAGGCTACGTCAGGCTGTAGGTTAATTATTATATAGAGGGTTTTTCCACAGCTTCTGACCAAACGACCGGCATCAGCTCGACAGATTCATCTAGATGCGCCACCCATCCTTGGTCCTGGTTGCACGGGTGCGCCCAAAACAAAAGGTGTAACAATGTAAGGATCACTCGCCACCCAATGTTGGGATTTAAAAGTCGTTTGTGATGGGCGCGAGAACTATTGGGCCGCCCAGTTTCGGAGAAAGATAACTCGTGCTGTGGCTAATGAGCGGGCCCCACATTCCGACAGCGACGGCGATAATTGCACCCGAAAACCTCAGGCTGCCGGTGAGTGTTAACATTGAAGGACCCTAGAGAGTTCACGTGTTCGCGCTCACACAAATAATGGACCTCTAAGCTCGATGCAGTCAAGTTCGAGGAAACTTCGCGGGCCAGCAACCTGTGGAGCAATCTCCAGCGGTTGAAGCTCTAGTCGGGATACCCGACAGCTGAGTCAAAGGTGTGACACGGGAGCTGTAGTGATCATTGTTGTGAGTGCATAGTCATGGTGTCAAGGTCGTGTGACCGACTGAGGTTTCATCGCACACAAAGCAGCCGCCGGCACTCTAACAGCAATACGGTCCATACGTGTTGTTTCTCCGCCTCCCCGATCTACACGGCCGATAATTCTCGGCCGTTTGTGGCGATTCTAAGCTCTTCTCGGCTCGTGGACCTGGATTCACTGTGGCGCGCCTGCACGTGCCAGTAGCAAAGCGCTGAGCTGCTCGTAGCCGTAGCATGCCTTGGACAAGGGTTCGCTGTTGTCAGTGAACACAGTTGGACAACCCCTGCGTCCGAACTTTTCTCGAACGTGTTACCGGAAACAGGAAACAACGACGTCTGGACTCTGGAGTCGGGTAGTGCGACGGCGTGCTGCATCGATCGTATATGATCAAGTTGTAACTCCGCTGGTCTACGCGAAACGAGCACATTTCGTAAGTGCAGCGGTGCCTGTACAACGCTGTCATCATTCGCGCTAGTATTGGAGGTCTTGCTGGAGGCGTCCCAGCGATGCCGAAGATCGATCGCGCGAGCGATCCGCCACTCATACATTAGACAACGAGTCGGGGAGGAATGGTGGTGGAGCGGGTGGAATGGATTTGGATGGGAAACGGACATCTGGTCATAACTTGAACGTGAGTGGCATCCTGGATAAGGTTACTGTAGCGAATGGAGGCACAGAAATGTAACTTTGGGCCAAAGTGGCAGTGCGCATGGTGGCCAAGGTAATGGCTGTGACAGGACACTCCTAACAAAACGTTGATAAGTTGTTACAACCCCCCTTCCACGCCTTTGACTCAGCTATCGGGTGTTCTGTCTGTAATTTCCACCTTTCGTACGATTGTTCCACGGATCGCCGGTCCCGTGGCTGCCTGTGGATCGCGAAGTCGAACTTGATTCAAGACTTGATTGCATTGAGATTAGAGGACTATTATTCGTGGGCGATCATCTGCTGTGTTATGTAAACGCGAACATGCGAACGCTCTATGGCCTCAAAACCATGAGGCTGATTGAGGCACTCTTGAGGCACTCAGGTACATTAGTTCAAAGTCTAATGAATGATTAGCGCCGTTGTCGGAGCCATGAGACTTGCGGGTTCCTCCAGCGCTCATTGATCAGATTAATCATTACCAACAGCTTGTTGTAACTTACTGTGACTGAGGTTCCAAAACGGCGCAGAGGTACACACAGCCTTTATTCTGGGCGCACTACTGCATCCTGAGCTAAGGGGAGATGGTACATCTGGGGGGCCCTATTCCTACTCAACTGCCATTCGTTTAGTCAGATGCGGCTGTGGCAAAGCCCTCTATATAATAACTCAGCTACAGCTTGACCTACAGTTCTTTGTGCACTTTCCGTTCTTTGCGATGTCCCTCACTGTCCAGGCTCTTAACGTGGCCATTGCGGTCATCGCTCTTTGGTTTATCAAAAGGATCACCGAAAAGAAGCCCTTAGGTCGTCCAATCCCTGGTCCAAAGGGTTGGCCGATCATTGGCAATCTTCTCGATGTCCCCACCGAACTCGAATACCAGGTCTTCTCTCGATGGCAGAAGAAATATGGTACGCATCGAATAACGGTCCTAGAGCCAGAGTATAACAACCACCGATTATTCTAGGCGACCTCATTCAAATGACTGTTCTCGGTCAACCAATCGTTATCCTTAACTCGCCACGACTCGCTTCCGAGATGTTTAACAAAAAAGTGCCATCTACTCAAGTCGGCCCCATCTTACGATGGCTAGCGATCTTGTGGGATGGAGAAATACCCTCGTCCTTCTCAAATACACCGACAAGTTCAAGGCCTATCGGCGCATGTTTCATGCCGTCGTCGGTACAAGGGCCAACGTTGAGAGGTTCCGAGATACATTAGAAGAGGAATCCGCCTTGATGGTTCGCCGGCTGCTGAACGACCCCCAAAACTTTGATGGTCCCGTCCGCAAGTACGTTCACTTTCTCTATCTGAAAATTCACTTGATTGACCGACTGGCGACGATGTAGGGCCGTTGGCGCCATTATGTTGCGGATATCTCACGGATACAAACCGAAGGCTGAGGGCGATAGTCTAATTCGCGTCGCCGATGAAGCCACAACTCATCTCAACGTCCTCCTTTCTCCTGGCCTCTTTGCTGTCGACCTCTTGCCTTTCCTCCGCTACATTCCCGAATGGTTCCCAGGTGGTGGTTTTCACAAGACTGCGCGCGAGTGGCGGCACACGCTCTTCGATATGACAGAGATGTCGTATAAGTTCGTGCTCGAGCAGATGGTGTGCCTTAACACCCCGTCAATAGTGCGAGGTTTGGTTTCTGAATATTCCCGCTTCACAGGCTAAGGGGACCGCCGTTCCCAACATGGTCACTAACCTACTCGATGGCCGCAAGGTCTCACCTGAAGAGGAGGAACAGATTAAATGGGCCGCGTCCAGCCTGTATGCTGGTGGCGCTGACACGGTAAGAGAATCCTAGCTGGAGTCGGCACGCTGAGCGCGCATGTCACCACGCTTATCATCCCATGTAGCCCGTCTTGGCCATGGCCTCTTTCCTCCTCTCCATGACTGTGTTCCCCGAGGTGCGGCGCAAGTGCCAAGCCGAGCTCGACGAGGTCGTTGGTAACGACCGCCTGCCGACGTTCGACGATCGCGACTCGCTCCCGTACCTCTTCGCGACGCTCAAGGAGTCCGTCCGATGGGGCTCTACTACCCCACTCGGCGCGCCCCACTGCATCGAGCAGGACGACGTGCAAGACGGGTACTTCATCCCCAAGGGTTCGACCGTCATAGCGAACATCTGGTGAGCGCCCTTCTCCTCATGATTCAGCACGGGCGGGTTGTTCACGGTTGCACGTAGGCACTTCATGCACGACCCCGAAGTCTACAAGGACCCCATGGAGTTTAACCCGGACCGTCTCATTGCGCAACCTGGTAAGCCCGCCGAGCCCGATCCATTCGATGTCGCATTTGGCTACGGGCGCCGGTGAGTCTCCCACGTGCATAGTAGCCGTAATCACAATTAGATTGATAACGCCTTGCGTCCTGTGCGACCAACAGTGCATGCCCAGGTGCGCAGCTCGCACAGTCTATCATGTTCATCTTCGCCTCCACCGTGCTCTCTGTCTTCGACGTCAATAAGGTGACGATCAATGGGGTCGTCCAGGAGCCGAAGTGCGAGTTCACCAGTGGTGTCCTTGTGTACGTTGTTTTTTCTTTCTGCGAGCGAGCTTTGGTCTGACCTGATTCTTCTCCCTCTAGGCGCCCGAAGCCCTTCCTTTGCGACTTGAAGCCCCGCTCCGCCAAGGCCGAGGCGCTCATCAGATCTCTCGAGCTTTCTTAATTGTTACCAGATAACTTATAAACTAGACCCCTATTCCGACTTTATCGCTGTGTTTATCTATGTCGTGTTGTTTGTTCTGTAAACACCCTCTGCCTCAAATAAGGAGGCCGGTTTTAATGTAGTGATCCCTTATGACTCGTGAGTTGAGTGTCAGTTGCTCAGCACTGACAGCGAGCAGAGCTTTCCCCTCTCGCCAGGCGCTGGCGACAATAATAATGTTGGTAGTAAAACGTTCGAAGTATAGCAATGCTTGTCGTTTCTCGAACGGACGGACGGAGGGTAAGACTCGGGGTCCTCTGCGGCTGAGAATGGTGAAAACGATACTTGCACCCCGACCCGCCCGCCTGGATGCGTTACTGTAAGCTTGACTGTAAGCTTTGATCATTGTACACACTGTTGTCAAGTTGTTGTCAACTTGACAGATGGCCGACGTGAGAACACAGATTAGTAATCAGGCGCTCAGCAAGCACCGGACTCGGAGGCGCCCACGTGCAAGAAGCAATATTCAGCAGGTAACAGCTGAGAGAGCTCATGCAAATCATTGCAGCAGATATAATGGGGTCTCTGCAATTTTCCTGAAGGCACAGAAATACCATACTTCTAGGCGACGTGGCCCGGGCTTGGGCCCGGGGGCAGATACTATAGCCCGCCTGCAACGGCGGGCTCCGATACGGTCTATTCACCCACCATCCCTAGTAGTAGTCTTGTAACCTATCACTACTAGGGAACACCTTAGCGTTACGACCTACCCTAGTGTAGCCTGTTCACGCTGCGTCCGGTCTGGGCCTATGACCTACCAACCGAGATATAAATGGATCCAAAAAAAAAAGATACGCGTTGATGACGAAAAATAATATCTCTTGTCTCTGTCTCCATCCACCTACCGTGACGTTTCCGTGTCTCCCATTCTCTTCTCCATTATTTTTTTTTTTTTTTTTTTTTTTTTTTTTTGATCGATTTATATTCCGGAGCAGTAGTTAATACAAAGCCGGTCTGTGTACATAAGTAGACAAGTCGAGAGGTGTGTATAGGTACATGAGAGAGACACGTGCCCGCGTTGGTTTTCGAGATATAGTAGGTAATTGCGTACCCTCCCAGAGGGGACTAAGTAAGTTCAGAAAAAGGTTGTAGGGGAGTGTGGCCACGTCGTGAAAAAGACAAGACACAAAGGGTTAGCGCTTACGGGGCTGTACAGGGTACAGGGTATACGCCGTCTTGAGGTCGAGAGCTCCTTCATCCGGGTTTGCGTGGACATCGTCGCATGGTTACTTCTTTGAGAACGTCTGATAGGGGGGTGCTGGCTATATGTGTGTCCTGTAGGAACCGACAGAGCTGGTATGCGTGGTCGGTGAACAGGGGGATAGGGTGGTAAGGATCGATCCGGTCCAGGTGATTGCGATGGACTTGTGGTGCGATCAGGGGGCATTCGGCAATGATGTGACGCAGGGAAAAGGATTCCTGGCACGAGGGGCATATGGACTCTTCTAAAGGAAGGTCTGGCCGGTGCATGAGGGTGTAGTCGGATGTAAATGAGTGTAGTGTTGCGAGTTGCATAGCAGTGGCGTGGGCACGGCGTGTAACGCTACCACGGCATTTAGCTCGACTTGAGCTCGTATGAGGGCGTTCACCACTTATCTGGTAGTCGATACGTGCATAGGGTCTCAATGATTCCGTGGAATACTACTAAGGCGATCCAAAGTACGCGCCCTAATAGTATGAAAGCAACTCCGACTTGTCGCGTCGAAAGGGCCAGGGTCTTAGACTCGAAGGTCAAGACTTATAGCAGGGGCTTCCCCTTAAAGACGAGAAGGCGTGAAAGCCCAGGTAGAAGAAGAGAGATAGTGGTATTTGAGAAGAAGACCAAGATAGCGATCCTTGGTCTTCACAGCCCACTATTTATACAGGTTGCAGAGGCAGCTTTAAAGCTCCTCTTAAACGTAACGACTACTAGCAGTAATAGCTCGAACCCTACTACCGCTGTACTAGTAATGAGTCATAGCAACTATCACATGCTACTACGACTCCTGCTGACTGATGACAAGTCCATGACTAATCTACGCTTACTATCGTAGTCATAACTGTATAGTAAGCGTTCACTTCCAACCTCGTACCGTAATCAGAGTCCACTGAGCTCGTACCGTGACATCACCCCCTTTTCAGCCGCGGCGCCCACGACGCCGGCGCAGGCGAGGGCCCGTCATCCAGCCATCCTGTACCTCTTCTATCCTCTCCAACGTGTTAGCCATCTCCAACCGGAACTTACTGCGCGCCAACTCCCCCTTGACTCCACCAAGTGCGGCGGCGAGCTGATGAAGTCGTTGCTCCATCCTCTCAGCCTCGTACGCGTAGGCCCGGTAGCGATGGACCTCTGCCTTCAAGCTCACGTCGTGGAGCTCGTTGATCGCGCGGTCGAGGCGAGGGCGGTCGTGGTAACCGCCGGCGAAGAGGCTCATGTCCTCTTGAGGGTACTGCTCTTTCCCGGTGGCCTTGACGTGGGGCTCGGCGTAGAGAGGCTGCGAGTAGACCTTCTCGCTGTCCTCCACCAGGCCGAGCACGATGGGATCGGAGCCCATGATGACTTGGACGTACGCGGCCTGGCGCGTCCGTCCTTGTCCGTCGGTAATGGGGTAGTGAATGAAATCTTCGCCCCGGTTGTAGCGGTACCCGTGAGGTGGCGGCCCCAGGGTGGAATGTCGTAATCGGAAAAGAGGGAAAGGAGGGGGTGCGTCGGCTCGCACGCCTCCTCGGTACAGGGGACGCCCACGGGTGTCGCAGGCGTAGGGGGTCTCGGCGGGGTTGTCAGTGTCCGTAGCGGTGGAGATGAGGGGGTGCTCAGCTGGGTAGTGATCCGCTAAGCTCCCCCGGACCTGTCCGAGGATTGTCTCCTCGCCTCTTGACGTTCCTTCCTCTCCCGCATCCACTCTCGTCGCCTCTGAAGCGCTTCTCGCCTCCGCTCGGCCGCCTTCCGCAGTTGTTCCCGCTGCCAGTCCTCCGCTACTTGCCTCCATCGCTGCTCCTTCCACCGCTCCCAATCGACCGTGGCTTGCGTCTTGGGCCTCGTTCTCGGTGTCGTACTCGACTCGGACTGGGAGAGGTCGAGGTGAGGGAGGCGCAGATTCTGGGAGAGCTGCGCGAAGCTGATCAACTTCGGCCGTCGTGAAAGGGACCTCGTTGATGCGCTGTCCGTCTTGTGAGAGGATCCACCAGGTGGCGGGGTTGCTGGTTCCGTCGGCGTAGCTGGCCGGGATGGTGGATTGGAGGGCGTCGCAGAGCTCTTGGTAGGTGACGGGGCTCGTGTTACTGGCAACTCGAGCGATGGCGTCGGCGGCAGAGGGAACGGACATGGTTGAGAGTAGGGAAGAGATGAGGGAGCCAGCGTGGTAGTGGTGAGAGGAGAATGGGGGTTGTCGTTCTGTTCGTCCGGTTTTTAAGATGCTGGTGTGTCGGGGGTTCAAAGATTGGTACTCAGCTATGGCTTCGTTGGCGAACACGTCCTCCTTGTCGACCCACTGATTCTCCGAGTCGGGGTACCCCTTCCATTTGATCAGGTACTGTAGGCGTCTTTTTCTGCCGAAATGCCGATGGTCCAGAACCTTCTCGACCTCGTATTCCTCTTCTCCTTCTACCAAGTCCGGTGGTGGGCGTTGGAAATTTTCTCCGTGCATGAGCGTCTCGCGATAGGGTGTGAGAAGATCGATGTGAAACACTGGGTGTATGCTCCACTGCGTGGGAAGTTCCAGTTGATAGTTTACCGCCGATAGAACCCGTGTGATCTTAAAAGGTCCATGTCGTCTTGCCGCCAGCTTGGGTGTTGGTTGATTGGTTCGGAGATGTCGTCCTTCTAGCCATACGTAGTCTCCGATTCGGAACCTGGGCGTATCCCGGTGCTTGACCCACATAGATTGTGCCTTTTTGATAAGGTCCTGGGCTTCCTTCCGTGCTTCTCGGAATTGTTCTATCCTCGTGGTGACCTGTGGGATAGGAGATGGCTTGTCGAGCCAATCAGCGCGTGGGTCGTATCCCATGAGGAGGGAAAATGGGGACTTCCTTGTCGCTTCATGGGGCCAGTTGTTGTGCGCGAACTCTGCTATTGGCAGGAGGGCCGCCCAGTTATCTTGACACTCGTTTGCCCAGAAACGTAAGTACTGTTCCAGCCACTGATTGGTGCGCTCTGATTGTCCATCGGTTCTAGGGTGATAGGCCGTAGAAATGTTTTGCTGGATTCCCAAGATCCGACACAACTCTCGCGTGAACTTGGAGGCAAATCGGGGGTCTCGATCGCTGATGATTTTTGAGGGTAGTCCAAATCGTTTGAAGACGTGGGCGGCGTAGAGGCCGGCTGTTTCTTCCGCTGTGATTTCCTCGTTACAGGGAATGAAGACCGAGGCTTTGCTACAGTCGTGATCTGTCACGGTCAGGATGGAGTCGTACCCTTGGGATATTGGGAGCTTGGTGATAAAGTCGAGGGCGATGGTTTCGAATGGTAGGGCCTCTTCCTTTGGCGTGATAGGTACGAGTGGGGCTCTTGTGGGGCGCGTGTTGACCTTGTGACGCTGGCACTCGGCGCATCCTTGTACGAAGTTGCGGACGTCGAGTTTCAATTCTGGCCACCAGTACCTTCTTTCCACTAGCCTTGTAGTTCGTGCAATTCCGGGGTGTCCGTGTACCGGAGGATCGTGGTGAGCGGCGATTAGTTTTCGTTTTTCGTCTAGTGATCCCGTGATAACGTACTTCCCTTGTCTGTACCATGATCCGTTTACGAGTTTCAGCTGTTGGGGATCTACCCAATACCGTAGTATGATCTCAGTTTGTGGAGGGTCCCGTTCCGCTTGTACTGTGACTGTTCGTGCGAAGACGTCCTCTGGTAGTACCACCACATTCTCATTGTCTCGTTCTCCCTGGTCGTAATCGGGTCGTCGGGATAGCGCGTCTGCGCGGCCGTTTTTCTTCCCTGGGATGTGATGAATTTCGAAGTCGTACTCCATGAGTTCTAATACTTCCCTTGCGACTCTTCGGCTGATCTTTTGCGGTAGCTTCCAGTACTGGAGGTTCATGTGGTCGGAATAGATTTTGATCTTGTGAGGCGATCCTGCCAGTAGGGGTCTCCAATGCCGTAGTGCCTTGACGATTGCCAGCAGTTCCAAATCGTATATGTCGTAGTTCCTTTCCGCTTCGCTGAGGGTGGCCGAGTAATAACCTATTGGGTGTCGTTTGCCGTCTTCTTTCTTCTGGAGTAGCACTGCACCGGTTGCAAATCCTGAAGCGTCCACTTCGAGTTCGAATGGATCGTCCAGTTTTGGGTGTGCGAGTACCGGTTCTTCTGTGACCAGGGCTTTGAGCTTTTGGAATGCCTTGTCCTCTTCGTCGGTCCATTTCCACTCTGTGTCCTTTCTCGTGAGTTTGTTGAGTGGTTTGGCGTGTGTGGCGAAGCCGCGAATGAAGAGCCGGTAAAAATTGCAGAATCCCAGAAATGAGCGGACGTCACGGACCTTGGTGGGCGTGGGCCAGTCCTTAATACCAGAAATTTTTACCGGGTCCATACGTGTTACCCCCTTTTCAAGGATTACCCCCAGGTAATCCATTCGCGGCTTGTTGAAGAGGCACTTTTCGAGCTTGAAGTAGAGGTCGTGTTCCATGGCCACTTGTAGTACATCGCGGACCGCTTCCTCGTGCTCCTTTTGTCCAGCTGGGTCCCTAGTTGCTATTCCAATGTCATCCATGTACACACGTATGATCGTTCCCTTGGCTTCGTGTTTGATGATTGTGTCTCGATATGTAACGCTACCACTGCGTTTTAGCTCGACTTGAGCTCGTATAAGGGCGTTCACGACTTAGCTGGTGATTGACACACGCGTAGTGTCTCGATGATCCCGTAGAATACTACTAAGGTGATCCAAAGTACGCGTCCTAGTAGTACCAAGGCAACTCCGACTTGTTGTGTCGAAAGGGCCAGGGTCTTAGACTCGAAGGTCAAGACTGATGACAGGGGCTTCCCCTTAGAGGCAAGAAGGCGTAAGAGCCTAAGTGAGAGAAGAAGTTGTTGAGACGTCACAAATTAAAGTGTGATGTCTCGTGGGATATGATTGAGTCATTCCCTTCCTTTTACGGTATCTGACCCTTATGGTTAGATTATGGACTTCCGGACTTGTACGGACCGGTTATTGTTTATCTTTATTTAGCAGTTCCTTATTAGGTTCTCCTTGTTCTTATTGTTAAGATACCGGACTCATCCGCTTTAGGCGGTTTTATTGTTCTCTGCCCTCCAATGGCATTTCTCCCTCTGGCGCACAGACCAGGTGTATTTTGTTTGAGTCACCAGTGCGCACAGACCATTATTAGCTAAGCGTCCTGTATATAAGGTCTGCTGTTTTCGCCCATACACTTCAGAGTTTTCTTCTCCTCTGAAGTGTAAGTCCCTTTACTACTAAGCCTCTCTACCTTACGCTGACACTAGTATAGTTACTTGTTTGTCTTAGGTGTGTAGCGCTGCTATCAGAGTTTTCTTCTCCTCTGAAGTTTACTTGTTTGTCTTAGCCGCTCTTGCTATCTCTCGCTGTTAGTGCTGCCAGCTCAACAGAAGTGTAGTGGTATTGAGAAGAAGACCAAGATGGCGATTCTTGGTCTTCATAGCCCACTATTTATACAGATTGCAGAGGCAGCTTTAAAGCTCCTCTTAAACGTAACGACTACTAGCAGTAATAGCTCGAACCCTACTACCGCTGTACTAGTAATGAGTCATGCTAGCAATCACATGCTAGCACAACTCGCTGACTGATCCTACTGTCCATGACTAATATCTACTTACTACCGTAGTCATAACCATGTAGTAAGCGTTCAAACCCATTCCTCGTCTCGTATCGTAAGTCCAAAGGTCCGTCCGCGACATCACCCCCTTTTCAGCCGCGGCGCCCACGACGCCGGCGAAGACGCGGCCCCGTCATCCAACCTGCCTGTACTTCCTCAACCCGTTCCAACGTGTTAGCCATTTCAAGGCGGAACTTACTCCTCGACAGTTCCCCCTTGATCCCTCCAAGCGCGGCGGCGAGCTGATGGAGCCGTTGCTCCATCCTCTCAGCCTCGTACGCGTATGCCCGGTACCGGTGCACCTCCGCCCGTAAGCTGACGTCGTGAAGCTCGCCGATGGCGCGATCGAGGCGAGGGCGGTCGTGGTAACCGCCTGCGAATAGGGCCATGTCTTCATGGGGGTAGACTTCCTTCCCCGTGGCCTTGACGTGGGGCTCGGCGTAGAGGGGTTGCGAGTATACCTTCTCGCTGTCCGGGACGAGTCCCAGGACGATGGGGTCGGCTCCCATGATGACTTGTGTGTAAGCCGCTTGACGGGTCACCCCTTGGCCGTTGGTGATGGGAAAGTGGACGAAGTCCTCCCCGCGGTTGTACTTGTAACCGTGGGGAGGCGGGCCGAGTTCGGCATGGCGGAGTCGGAACAGTGGGAAAGGCGGGGGTGCGTCGGCTCGCACGCCGCCGCGGTAGAGAGGGCGGCCATCGGTGTCGCACGTGTATGGAGTTTCACGTGGGTTGTCAGTATCGGTGGCCGTAGAGAGGAGGGGGTGCTCAGCTGGGTAATGGTCCACTAAGCTTCCCCGGACTTGCTCGAGGACTGTTTCCTCGCCTCCTGTCGTTCTTTCCTCTCCCGCGTCCACTCTCGTCACTTCCGAAGCGCTTCCCTCCTCCGCTCGGCCGCTCTCCTGAGCTGTTCCTGCTGCCAGTCCTCCGCTACTTGCCTCCATCGCTGCTCCTTCCACTGCTCCCAATCGACCGTGGCTTGTGTCTTGGGCTTCTTCCTCGGCTCGGTACTCGACTCGTACTGGGAGAGGTCGAGGTGAGGCAGGCGCAGACTCTGAGAGAGCTGTGCGAAGCCGATCAACCTCGGCCGTCGTGAAAGGGACTTCGTTAATACATTGTCCGTCTTGTGAGAGAATCCACCATGTGGCGGGGTTGCTGGTTCCGTCGGCGTAGCTGGCCGGGATGGTGGATTGGAGGGCGTCGCAGAGCTCTTGGTAGGTGACGGGGCTCGTGTTTCTGGCAACTCGAGCGATGGCATCGGCGGCAGAGGGAACGGACATGGTTGAGAGTAGGGAAGAGATGAAGAAGCCAGCGTGGTAGTGGTGAGAGGAGAATGGGGGTTGTCGTTCTGTTCGTCCGGTTCTTAAGATGCTGGTGTGTCGGGGATTCAAAGATTGGTACTCAGCTATGGCTTCGTCGGCGAACACGTCATCCTTGTCGACCCACTGATTCTCCGAGTCGGGGTACCCCTTCCATTTGATCAGGTACTGTAGGCGTCTTTTTCTGCCGAAATGCCGATGGTCCAGAACCTTCTCGACTTCGTATTCTTCTTCTCCTTCCACCAGGTCTGGTGGCGGGCGCTGGAAATTTTCTCCGTGCATGAGCGTCTCGCGATAAGGTGTGAGAAGATCGATGTGAAACACAGGGTGTATGCTCCACTGCGTGGGAAGCTCCAGTTGATAGTTTACGGGCGATAGGACTCGTGTGATTTTGAAGGGTCCGTGTCGTCTCGCCGCCAACTTGGGCGTTGGTTGATTGGTTCGGAGATGCCGTCCTTCTAGCCATACGTAGTCTCCGATTCGGAACCTGGGCGTATCCCGGTGCTTGACCCACATAGATTGTGCCTTTTTGATAAGGTCCTGGGCTTCCTTCCGCGCTTCTCGGAATTGTTCTATCCTCGTGGTGACCTGTGGGATAGGAGATGGCTTGTCGAGCCAATCAGCGCGTGGGTCGTATCCCATGAGGAGAGAGAACGGGGACTTCCTTGTTGCCTCGTGGGGCCAATTGTTGTGTGCGAATTCTGCTATTGGAAGGAAGGCCGCCCAGTTATCTTGGCGCTCATTTGCCCAGAAACGTAAGTACTGTTCCAGCCACTGATTGGTGCGTTCTGATTGTCCATCGGTTCTAGGGTGATAGGCCGTGGAAATGTTTTGCTGGATTTCCAAGATCCGACACAATTCCCGCGTGAACTTGGAGGCAAATCGGGGGTCTCGATCGCTGATGATTTTTGAGGGTAGTCCAAATCGTTTGAAGACGTGGGCGGCGTAGAGGCCGGCTGTTTCTTCCGCTGTGATTTCCTCGTTACAGGGAATGAAGACCGAGGCTTTGCTACAGTCGTGATCTGTCACGGTCAGGATGGAGTCGTACCCTTGGGATATTGGGAGCTTGGTGATAAAGTCGAGGGCGATGGTTTCGAATGGTAGGGCCTCTTCCTTTGGCGTGATAGGTACGAGTGGGGCTCTTGTGGGGCGCGTGTTGACCTTGTGACGCTGGCACTTGGCGCATCCTTGTACGAAGTTGCGGACGTCGAGTTTCAGTTCTGGCCACCAGTACCTTCTTTCCACTAGCCTTGTAGTTCGTGCAATTCCGGGGTGTCCGTGTACCGGAGGATCGTGGTGAGCGGCGATTAGTTTTCGTTTCTCGTCTAGTGATCCCGTGATTACGTACTTCCCTTGTCTGTACCATGATCCGTTTACGAGTTTCAGCTGTTGGGGGTCTACCCAATACCGTAGTATGATCTCAGTTTGTGGAGGGTCTCGTTCCGCTTGTACCGTGACTGTTCGTGCAAAGACGTCCTCTGGTAGTACCACCACATTCTCATTGTCTCGTTCTCCCTGGTCGTAATTGGGTCGTCGGGATAGCGCGTCTGCGCGGCCGTTTTTCTTCCCTGGGATGTGGTGAATTTCGAAGTCGTACTCCATGAGTTCTAATACTTCCCTTGCGACTCTTCGGCTGATCTTTTGCGGCAGCTTCCAGTACTGGAGGTTCATGTGGTCTGAATAGATTTTGATCTTGTGAGGTGATCCTGCCAGTAGGGGTCTCCAATGCCGTAGTGCCTTGACGATTGCCAGCAGTTCCAAATCGTATATGTCGTAGTTCCTTTCCGCTTCGCTGAGGGTGGCCGAGTAATAACCTATTGGGTGTCGTTTGCTGTCTTCTTTCTTCTGGAGTAGCACTGCACCGGTTGCAAATCCTGAAGCGTCTACTTCGAGTTCGAATGGATCGTCCAGTTTTGGGTGTGCGAGTACCGGTTCTTCTGTGACCAGGGTTTTGAGCTTTTGGAATGCCTTGTCCTCTTCGTCTGTCCATTTCCACTCTGTGTCCTTTCTCGTGAGTTTGTTGAGTGGTTTGGCGTGTGTGGCGAAGCCGCGAATGAAGAGCCGGTAAAAATTGCAGAATCCCAGAAATGAGCGGACGTCACGGACCTTGGTGGGCGTGGGCCAGTCCTTAATACCAGAAATTTTTACCGGGTCCATACGTGTTACCCCCTTTTCAAGGATTACCCCCAGGTAATCCATTCGCGGCTTGTTGAAGAGGCACTTTTCGAGCTTGAAGTAGAGGTCGTGTTCCATGGCCACTTGTAGTACATCGCGGACCGCTTCCTCGTGCTCTTTTTGTCCAGCTGGGTCCCTGGTTGCTATTCCAATGTCGTCCATGTACACACGTATGATCGTTCCCTTAGCTTCGTGTTTGATGATTGTGTCTCGATAGATAGTGTTCATCATGGTTTGAAACGTTGCCGGGGAGTTGGTGAGTCCGAAATACATGACTGTGGGCTCGAAGAGACCGTACCGTGTTTTGAAAGCCGCCTTATGTTCGTCTCCCTCCTTGATACGTACGTTGTTGTACCCCCATCGGACGTCGAGTTTTGTGTACGTGTGTGCTTGGCTGAGGTCCGTGATGAGGTCCAAGATAAGAGGCAGAGGATATTGGTTGCGGATGGTGACGGCGTTGATCTTCCTGTAGTCTTGTACCGGTCGCAGCTTTCCGTCCTTCTTTTTAATGAAGAAGAAGGATGAAGCATATGGGGATTTGGACGGGCGGATATATCCTTTCTTCAGCTGTTCGTCTAGGAATTCCTTAAGTTTGCCGTCTTCTTCTTGTGTCATGGGGTAGACTTTGCAGTCGATCGCAGGTGGGGTGCCTTCCTTGAACTCGATAGCGTGGTCCCATGGTCGAGATGGGGGAAACCGGTTGGACGCTTCTTCGCTGAAAATCTTTGCGAATTGTTGGTAAGCTGGAGGAAGTTCTACTTTATCGTGGAACTGCTTAGCTTCAATGGCTAGTTCCGTGGCGGTGGTCCGTAGGTGGCTTTCTTCTTCTAGTTCTGCTATCGCATCTTCCTTTTCTTCCTCGGTGAGGATACTTCCGATGATGTGGTCTTCTTTGTTGGGGTTGATTGATCGAATGACGACGGGGAGCATCTTCTCGTGAATGGTGGCGTACCTCCAGTTTATCGTCGGTTCGTAGGTCGCCAACCAAGGATAGCCGAGTACAAGGTCTTCATTTCCTAGGTCTGTGACTAGGAAACGCATTTTTTGCCGTCGTTGATTAGTCTGTACCTCTAGGTCGATGAAGTGGGTGATACTGCCCGCCTTATTTTCCGTATTGTCGATGTTCCATATCTTTCTGGGATGTTCCAGTTGTTGTAGTCCTAGACCCATTCTTTTTGCGAATGAGGGTCGTATAAAGTTATCCGTGGCTCCTGAGTCCACTAGTGTCCTAATGTCGGCCATTGCGTAATTCGTGCGAATCGAAACTGGGATTCTAAGAGATCGAAAGCGAGTCATGATTACGGAATTACAATTAACCGCCCTCACCCAGGCCGATGGGTTTAGGCGTTCTGAAAACCCTCCTTCCCCCACATCTCTTGGAGGATAAGGTCCTTCACATCGTCTGATTCTCCCGCTACTCCTGCGAGCCAGTCCTTGGCCCTTTGCTGGGGTGGCGTTGTGTTTGCTACTCTGGCTTGTGTAGATGGTTCTTCTTGGGTGTAGTAGTCCGTATCCGTCATTCGGCTAGCAGTTGTTCGGCGGCGCGGCTGTGAGCAATTTCGTGAGAAGTGTCCCATCTGGTTGCAGTTGTAGCAGACGACTGTCCTCATATCTCGGGGTGGAGGTCCCCCTCCTCTTCCATATCCTCCTCTTTGCGGTCTTGGGACAAATGGTCTGTTGGGGTCTCCAACTTCGGCCACTCTTGCGCGAGTTCGATCGGCTGATGTGTCCATCGCGTTTGGGTCGTATCTGGGCAGAGGTGGTCCTCGTGGTGGCCCCCAGTTCGGGGGTTGCGGTCTCCATCGAGGTTGGGCAGATGATGGCGGCGTTTTTGTCTTGAAGTTGTCAAGGCGTGCTTTCATGTGTATGTACTGCTTTTGCCTTCGCAGCGCGCACCTCTTCCAGTCTTCAAATGTGTGTGGTTCATCCAATTCGTAGACTTTCATGAACAGGGCTCGTGGTAGTCCCGCGGTGAACCGGTCGATGGTTTGTCGATCGTTTAGGTTATAGTGAGCTTTTCTGGCGAGTTGCTCGAACTTGACCACGTACGCGTCGATATCCTCTCCCGCCATTTTGATCCCTTTTTGCAGCTCTGCTTGAGCTTGTTCCTCTTCGAGGATGTTTGAAAACCGTTTGGCGAATTCTTCCGCTACGTGGTTCCATAGGGTTTGGGAATATTGGCTTACCCCTCGTCGTACTTCTCGGTTTAGCCATTCCAGGATGGATAGGGTCCATTCGCTGACGTTGACCCCCTTGACGTATCCCAAGAAGAGGAGGGATCGTCGGTATTCGTTTTGCATGATTGGGGCGTCCAGATTCATGCCCCAATACACGTGCCATTGTGTAAGAAAGGCTTCGTATTTAGTGCGATCTCCGTCGAAGACTGTCGGGGGTTCACCTGATAGCCTATCTGACCCATGTCCTCCGCCTGGGGGTCCTCCCCTTGGTGCTCCTCCTGCTGGTGGCCCTCCTCCGCCTGGTGGGCGTCCTCCTCCCGGGAATCCTCCTCCCGTTGGTCCTTGTCCTGGGAATCCTCCTGGGAGTCCTCCTGGTGGTGGCGGAGGTCCTTCTGGTGGGTCCGGGTGGTCCGGCCCTATTGCTCGGAAGAGTGCCGCGTCGTCTGCGGTCATCCTGTGTCCGGTGTTAGGGTTGATGGGGTTGAGGATGGCCTCTGCCTCCTCTCTTATGCATTGTACTTCTTCCATGGCTTGGGTTTCGGTTACTGTGGCCATGGGGCTTCGAATGTGAATCTCTTCTGGTACCGTAATATGGAGGGACTCAGCTATGTGTGCCAGCAGGCTTGCGTCGTCTCCCGTTCCTGGTCGTGCTTCGCTTTCTGTGGCGGTGTGTTCTTCCACGTGTTCTTCGTGGCTTGATTCTGATGGAGCTTGTTCTCTAGGTTGCTCCCTTTCTTCTTCGTTTTCGCTGCTGTCTCCGTCTAACGATCCCCAGTCGTCTCCGTGGAGTTCCCTTGAGTCGATGTCACAGCGGTAGTGTCTTCCGGCTGGTCTGACGACGTCCCAACGATTGTCTATTGGGTTCCACGTAATCTCTGTCCAACAAAAGTTGGAGTAGTTGAACTCAACTGGGCGATATCTGATTGCTTCCCCGGGGAAGTCTATGAAGTATCCGGTGTCTCCTCTGTATTCTCTCCACCTGGCCGCGCCTAGGAATCGTCGTGGTACTGATCGTTCTCCTCTGGTTTCAAGATTGTAGGGTCGGAAGTTTCTCCACTGGTCTCTTGTTGTGAACGCCACGATTGGCTATCTTGGTCTTAATGTAACGCTACCACGGCGTTTAGCTCGACTTGAGCTCGTATGAGGGCGTTCACCACTTATCTGGTAGTCGATACGTGCGTAGGGTCTCAATGATTCCGTGGAATACTACTAAGGCGATCCAAAGTATGCGCCCTAATAGTATGAAAGCAACTCCGACTTGTCGCGTCGAAAGGGCCAGGGTCTTAGACTCGAAGGTCAAGACTTATAGCAGGGGCTTCCCCTTAAAGACGAGAAGGCGTGAAAGCCCAGGTAGAAGAAGAGAGATAGTGGTATTTGAGAAGAAGACCAAGATAGCGATCCTTGGTCTTCACAGCCCACTATTTATACAGGTTGCAGAGGCAGCTTTAAAGCTCCTCTTAAACATAACGACTACTAGCAGTAATAGCTCGAACCCTACTACCGCTGTACTAGTAATGAGTCATAGCAACTATCACATGCTACTACGACTCCTGCTGACTGATGACAAGTCCATGACTAATCTACGCTTACTATCGTAGTCATAACCGTATAGTAAGCGTTCACTTCCAACCTCGTACCGTAATCAGAGTCCACTGAGCTCGTACCGTGACACGGCGACTAATGTGGACGTAATCGGCCGCGGGCTTTTTGGGGGGTATGGCAGCCAACCATAAGGGGTGGTTGCAGCCGTCGGGTGGTTGGGTGAGGGGGATAGAGTGTCCGTAGGCACGCGGTTTGTTAGGTTTGGAGATGGTGTGTTTCCAGTCATCCGCCCAGGAAGTGAAGGCGTCTGAGCGGATTCGCTTCCGCATCCAAGCAATAGTGCGGGTCGGGGTGGTGGGTATGGGGTTTTTCCGACACGCTTCTAAGGCCTGTTTGCGGGCATCGGAGTCGGGAGCTCTCTTCCGGTTGACAGGCGACCACACGAGAGTGATACTCGTGTCCCTAGGCTGTGAGAAGAAGGATGATAGGGCGTGATGCCAAGTAAGTAGTGGTGACTGTGATTTTAATGAACGTGTTTGCGTGATGTGTGTGAGGGCACCGATGTCCTCGGAGAGTATGTATATATGAGCGGGTGGGGCACATGAAAACTCAGCATTTATGATAACCGCTGACTTGGCTAGGCCAATCAGGACCGCGTCTGTGGTTTCCATTTCCGTTCCCAACGTCCAGCTAAACGTGAGGGGGGGAGCTGCGGGGTATGTGACGTGTACCGCTGCTCCGCCCACGTGTTGATTATTGCGCCGGCCTTTGTTAGAGACCGTTGCGGCGACTTTGATAATGGCCCTATTGGCGGACGGGGGAGCTGCGTATAGAGCGTCCACCCATCGCTTTCGGGATTTGGGGTCAGAGACTCCCAAACAGCTAACATTACCCGCCCAGTTGGGGACCTCCCAGGGGGCAATGGCCGTTACGTCGACGGGGATGACTTTGGTCAAGTCAACACATCCCGCGAGAGCCTCCAAGGCAGTGGGGCGCTGTTTGCGTAATCCAGACCTTACGTGTAATTCCTGGTTTGTCACCACCCCTCCATTGCTGGAGTGTGGGCCGCTCTGGACCGCAAGACCCTCGTCCTGGAGGACCAAGAGTTGGGAGCTACGGGGGACACGGACCAGACGGAGTGCTGTGTTGGAAAAAAGTTTTTCAAGGTACTGCTTTGCGGGCAGTACCCTGGTGAGTTCGTGAAGGGGTGCTCGTGGAGCGGTACGGAAGGAGCCTGAGATGATTTTTACCCCTGTGTTAATTACCGCTTGGATCTTTTTAATGAGGCCGATTTTGTGTTTGTTCGGCATCCAGAGTTGGCATCCGTATGAGAGAACGGGGAGGCACACAGCGTTGAAGACGAGGCGCCAAGAGGCAGTTGATATGCCTCGTCTGGTGTTGCCGAGGAGTTGGAGAGCTTTGATGGAAGCCCGTGCCCTGTTGCACATGTAGTCGACGTGGGTGTCCCATTTGAGCTTGTGATTGAAGAAGAAGCCGAGGTAACGTATTGTGGTTGAGGGTGTGATTGTGTAGTATGTATTGTGGGTGGGGTCGGGTAAGAGGAGTCGGTTGGGGGGGGGCACGGGCTTCCTAGAGTATGGTTTCTGGAAGTAGATCAGTTCGGTTTTGTCTGGTTCGCACTCCAGACTGGAGCGTCGAAGCCAGTTTTCGCACTGTCTATATCGTTCCCTGAGTGTATGGTTTACCTCATCCCATGTCTTGCCGTGTGCGAAAATAATTCCGTCGTCGACGTACATACCCAATGAGGAGTTATTGTCCGGGGGTCTTAGCTTCAGGAGCATGGAAGTGTACAGTGCTGACAAGATTGGCGATAGGGGTGATCCTTGAGGGGTGCCTAGCGGTTGGTCGTCGATGTGGTTTGTCTTCCCATTGAAGGACAGCTGGACTTTCCGGTTGTCGAGAAAAGAGTTAACCCAGCCGTAGATTTCTTTAGCGAAGCCAAGGTTCTTGAGAGTCTGGACCATGCGTTGTCTGTGGACATGGTCAAAGAAGCCTTTGATGTCGAAAAGAAGGGCTCCGCATAGGCGTTGGGCGCGGAAGGATGCTTGGACGTTGTGTAAGAGTGAGAGCCCAGCATCGATTGTCGAGGAGTGTGCTCTAGTACCGTATTGTGTGGTAGGTAGAATGCCGTATTTGTCTGCAGAGAAAAGAAGGCGTCTTGCGACCACCTTTTCCATCAGTTTACTAACGCATTCAATAAGGGAAATTGGTCGGTATGATTTAGCGGTGAGGTAGTCGCTCTTTCCCGGTTTGGGGATGACGACAACGATGGCTTTGCGCCAGAATTGTGGGTGGTGTTCTGCAGTTAGCATACGGTTGAAAAGGGAAGTGACAGAAGTCGAGATGGCGTCCCAGGCTAGTTTCAGTATATGCCATGAGATGCTGCTCTCGCCCGGAGCTGATTTGTTGCTGCATTCGATGAGGCGTTCATGGATCTCGTCTTCTTGAATGGGCGCATGTGGTCTTGGTTGTACCTGGGGGGGATCGTCAGGTTGTGAGACCTCAATGTCGCCTAAGGGATTGACGAAGAATTTTCTCTTGAGGATGGTGCCGATTTCTTCGTGGCTGAATACGAGGTTGCCTTCGGGTGAGCGTAGGGCTGGGATTCCGTCTTGTTTTCTTCCGTGTCTCCACTTTGCAGAGTCCCAGATGGACAGTTGTTCTATTTCTTTGTCGTAGTGGAGACGCTTGATTCTTCTGGTGGTTTTATTGAACTCGCGGTTAGCTCTTTTCCTTTCCGGAGAGTCCCTCGGAAAGGAGCGGACTACGTCGAGTGCTTTTTGGCACTCGTCGTTCCACCACGGGTTACCTGATTCTTTGCGTGGTCCTTTCACCTTGAAGTGGTCGAGACATGTTGAGACCAGTGCGTTTTGTAGGTCGGTGGCGTCCTGGTCGATGTCGGTGCGGGAGGTGGATTGTCGGATGGGTGGTAGCCTTGCCCGTATGTCTTCACGCCATTTGTCCTCTTCTTTGTCGGATTGAAAGGCTACCGAGAAGGTTTGTCGGGGTTGTTGAGTGTCGCCTCGGAACGTCCCGTGGATGGCCCATTGCAGGTGTATACCCGCATGGTCCGACCCCACCGACGCTTGCCAGTCAATTGTTGGAGGGGTGATGATTGTTTGAAAGGTGGCGTCGTTGACCCAGGTAAGGTCGATGGTGGAATCGCGTTGTCCTTCTGTCCCTCTTCTAGTTGGGACGCCTTTAGTTGTGGTGAGGGTGAAGAGTTGCGTTGCCATCCATTGGTTGATGTGGACGGCGTTGGGTGTGGGGGTGATATCTGGAGGGGACCAAAGTGGTGAGTGAGCGTTAAAGTCTCCTACTATGATCGTCGGGACAGTAGGGTCGGTGTCCATGTCCAGGAGTGCTTGTAGTGCTGTTCTGTCTTCGACGTCGTTGTAGAAGTTGATGATCCGTAAGGTGTGGTTGTTGATACGGATGTCGACTGTCATTAGACAAGGGTGGTGGCATAAGTCGAGACGTGGGACGACTCGTGCTGGATGGCGTCTGTATTTGGAGGCGGTTCGTGAGTTCTTACGGGAGTAGATCATAACTTTGGCTCTTTTGGAGCCGGAGAAGTATGGGTAGTGTATATCCCATTTGCGGTTACTTACTCCCCCAAGTACGTCTATTCCCTCTTTGTTGTTATCATTGCGGGCGGTGCCGATGGTGTCAAACCAAGGCTCTTGAATACATAGAATGTCGTGGTTTGTGTTGGTTTCTAAAAGAGCGTGAGAGAGGGCGTTGCGGCGCCTCATATTTACGGAAAGAATATTGGTGTAATGCATATTTAAATGACGCAGTTTGATGGGTCAGGTGTGATCTGTTTCATAGTGGTCTGGAGAATCGACCATTGTTCGGTCTGGTTAGCGGTCATGAAGGTATTGTAGTCGATGAAGTTAGCGACCATGTCAATGAGAACTGGGGAAATCATCGAGATGGGTTCATAGATGGTCAAAAGTAACTCTACTGCTTTACGTTTGATGTTGACTTGTTGTTGTAGCTCTTCGGGGGTCGGAGGGGGGATGTATACGTCATCGGGTCCGGCGAGTGTCTGGTCCCGTGGGAGGATGTGGTAGAAATACATCCTCAGGGTTATTTCTACCGGATTGTCGACGTCGTTGGAGTATTGTTGTCGTATGCTGTCTATACGGGTTTGAGGGTCGGACTTTGGGTCGATGAGAGAGATGTGGTCCTTGATATCTTCCGTTGTAAGGGGGAGACCGTACTTAACAGCGCATCTTGCTGCCATGCTGTCGAGCCCCTTGAACTTACCGTCTCCTTGTCCGCCCCATTGTTTGTCTAGTTTGTATAGGAGATCAATGGCATCTTCGTTGCCTTCTACGTTTGCGACATGTTTGAAGGCGTCTTGCGTTTCTTGGATGGTGGCTACGTGTATGTTGTGTAGAACGGGGATGTCCTTCCAGAATGGGAGGTGACCTGGGGGGATGTATGAAGGTTGGTTGTAAGAGAGGGCGTCGGAGGGGTCTTCCCACCCAGTCGCCGCCGTGTAGGGTTTAGGCGTTGACGTTGGTTTGACGGGTCGCGCGGGGACTCTGCTGCGACTGACTCCCGATCCGGGGACGTTGCTGTTGTGGACTTGTGCTTTGGCTTTACGGCGGTCACGGGCGTTGTTGCGTCTCCTAGTGACGGTCGTGAAGTCACCTTCCGGGGCGGAATCCTGTACCTTGGATGGGCCACCTGCAGACGGCTGCTCAGTCAGAGACTGAGGGCCCGGGGGTGGTCTCTCCTTCTCCTTCCCCTTGGCAGAGGGGTTGGAAGCGGTAGAGGTCTTCGGCGGGGAGGAAGAGGGGGTTGCGAGAGTGGGGGGGGCGAAGTTAAGTTTTGCTGGGCAATCTGTGGAGCGTGCGTTGTGTGCTCCCTTGCAGTTAATGCATGGGAAGCGGCATCTGCATTCTCCAGCGTTGATGTGTTCTGAGGCGCGAGGGCAGTGGAAGGCGTGGGAAGAGGCGGGGTGTGAGCCTTCGCATATGTGGCATATGACGCTGTTGGATGGGACTTTGCATGCCGGGGAGTCAGTGGCGTGTCCCAGGCGGTGGCAGCGTCCGCACATGATTACTGTTGGGCTGTCACCTGTGATGATAATTTTGCAGTGTTCTCCGAACATGAATACGCCGTCGCGGGTTAGTTTTGCGACTATGTCTTTCTGTTCATCAGCGAACGCAAATTGAACCGTGGAGTTTTGTTTGTTGGAGATGTTATTGATGTTCCCCTGCCAGAAAGGCGGAACGCAGAGGATGGTGTCCTTGAAGGTTTCGTTGCGTCTGAGTTCTTCAACGAGGTCATCGCTCGAGTAGATGACGCCTTCCGCGTTCGTGGTTGGGACGGAGCGGATTTGGGCGAAGCTCCAGTTGTCGTTGGGGATGACGTTTCCGCATTGAAGTGGGCCTACGAGGGCTTTGCGGAATGGGAAGATGTTGCGGAATGGGATGTTGCCCGCGAATTGATAAACAAAGTTATGTGCTTTGGGGTTATTGGACCATCGTCCGCCGAGGAGGATGATCGGGTTAGCGGTGGCTTTCTCGATCTCCGAGCGTGCGTTGTTGACGATGATCGACGGGAGTAGGGCGTGTATGCTGGCTTCCGTCGTGTGGTCTGCGACTCCTTTCCCGCGTAGGATAGTGACTTCGGTAATGTTTTTAGTGCGGGTTTTTGATGGGGCCCTGGGCTTTCTTCTCCATTATTCCTCTCTACACCTCCCCTTGGGTCGACATTTTTATACCCGTATAACTATCTACACTGCCTTCATCATGACTCCCAGAGGCGACGGAACTGGTTCGGGTCTACAATGTAAAAGGTATGACTTGTAGGTCACATCCATCTCGCAAGGAATGAACTTTATGAACGTTTGGCCTTTCCGAGTGTGTACCATCATGCAAGCCGGGGGGTTCAACACCTACAGATAATCTAGTGGTGACTCTCCAACCGCATGCCATCACTCTGCTTTGAATGTCCCTTATACCGTTGACCATTCGTTCCCCGTTGTTAGTATGTTGTTACAGCTCATAAAACGCTAATACGCACTACATTCTAAGCGTGCCAGCCTATATGAATACTGGCAGAAGGGACCACCCATACTATCGCGATGACTTGACATAACTCTGTAAATTAACCTATAGTACTCTATCTACTTTCCCACCATGCTCCGTCAACATCTGTACGATCGCGTAATTTCCCTTTCTTGATGCCACCTGTATTGGGGTCCTTCCTTCCTTGTCCTTGGCATATATACTTGCGCCACGGTCAAGCAGCAGACGTGCAATCTCGAGCCTCCCATTAGACGATGCCAGATGTAATGGCGTCGAGTGGTCCTCATCTCGTGCGCTGATTTCCGCCCCATGTTGGAGCAATAGCCTCGTGATCTCCGCGTGACCATATCTCGATGACTGGTGTAATGGAGTAACACCTGCGTCGTTCGCGGCATTGATGCGTATTCTGTGCCCTAGTAACACCCGGACAACTTCTAGGTGTCCATTCGCCGCGGCCGAATCAATTGGGGTCCAGTGATTGTGTTGATGCGAATCCGCATCTGCGCCATGTTGGAGTAACTACCGTGCGACATCGATACGTCCAGCCACCGACTCATCTTGGAGTAGAGTTCGGTTATTATTGGAAATGTCAGCATCCACGATTGCACCATGTTGGTACAATAGCTCTGCCACGTTGAAGTGTTTCTTGTACAATGCCGCCGCTAGTGGAAAAATGTGATTATGACCACCCTTCGGATTTTTCGGATTTACCTGCTCGGGATGCATGGCGATGATGTCGCGCTACCAGGTCTCGAAACCCGCACAACGAAGCATAATACAATGGAGATCCACCTTTCATGGAGTAGCGATCGTCGGTGTCGTGCAACTTGAGCCACGCGGCAAAATGTGATTTGGTTGAGTCAAAAAGACACCGCATCCCATCTTCTACGTGTGACGACACCTTTCCGAACTGCGCATTGCTCCACCCAATGCTGACTGGCATATCCCGCCAAAGGAAACCTATCTTCGACCGGGTTATCGTCGGTGCTGCCGTCCTTCCGTCCTACTGGAGTAGAGTTCCCAAGCAAGCTTGGGCGAGAGTCGTGTGTGCGGGCTCGGGAATGATATGAAAGTACGAAGCGTCCCCTTTAGAGCCGGAAAGACGATCGGAAGTCAAGAACTCCTTGACCGAAAAATGTGTAAACTGGATGACCCGCGAATCCCCATCGTCGACTTCGGTGATCAAGCTCGAGCACGTAGATAGCACAGCTCGTTGTCGATCTTCCCACCGCCAATCCTCGTTCAACTTCGGCATCGCTCCATCGGCGGAATCGAAGTCAAGCGCGAGGATCTCTGCTAGCTCCTCGACGCGCAGGGGGCGAGTGGCCGCAGTGAGACATTGTAAGAGGCGACGAGCATGGTCTCGGTTGGCCATCCCGATCTCCTTCAACACCCGCTCATATGTCCCGTCCAAAGATTTCGGCAATTCATTAAGCGTTCTCCGGATGCTCTGCGGGAGGCAATGTTGCAACACCTCCAGTTGACAAAAAACCCATCGGAACCTGTCAAATTCTCAGCAAGCGACCGTCCCCGTCCTCAAACACGCTTACATTCCATCAGCCCTATCCGTAAGCGTCTCAATAACCAGTTCTTTGTCCTTGTCCCTCCATCTTCTCATCGCAGTATCCGAGTCTGCGTAAACGACAGATCTAATATAGTCTTCAATGTCCTTCTTTTGTCCACTTTAGTCGTGGATCGAGATCGGGTCAAATGCTAGGGGCTCAAGCGCGGTTCAGATGTCGATCTCCGGACGACTCGTGATACATATGTGAAGATCCGAAAGCTGGAGGCCGACAAGGTCCTTTATGAGATCAAGGACTTGTTTGCGGGAGGATGGAATTCCAGAGGTATTGGGACATTCGTCTAGCGCGTCCAGAATGATGTAGGTTGGGCCTTGGCCAGGTAGCGCGAGCATCTCTTTAAGACATCCAATCAGCGTACTGGTGTTGGGTTTATGCGCGCCGTTATCGTGTGCCTATATACTTGGGCGAGTATGTCGCAACGACTGTCGCAACGGGCGGAGAGCTGTGTGAGAAGCGAAGCACCCCGACCCCCTCGACCACCACGATTCCGATGGCCTTGAGGACCTTCGCCTCCACGTCCGCGGTAGCCACCAGAACTAAGTTGTGGAGATTTTGTTTATAGGTGTCCCTGAAATCGAAATAGAAGTACCCCATGGGGGCTAGTTCAAATTGGTGGTGTGAGTTCCTTTGCGGTGAGTCCGACAAAAGATATGATAACGAACCAAAGGATGCTCTTCCCTGAGCCCGTTGCAATGACGAGAGGCGATCAAGTTCTGAAGGGGAAGTGAAGGGGCAGAGAGGCGCACGTTTCCCGTGGATCCACAACAAGGAACGTGGTGGCCTTGGACTTCCATTGCAAGAATATAGTTCCAGAACCATGTCGCCGTACCTTCGTGTTGAGTAGTGCACGCGAGATTTTGATTAGTGGACGGGTCCGGCGGAGATAGCCACGTTCGGTGGTTTCGTCCGTACTTGATTTCCTGAAGCAGCGTTTCAGTTCGGGAACCAAAAGAAGCGGGCTAAAGGACCACGAACGCCTATCCTCGTCCGTGTTGTTTGCCGTCTAGACGTATATGAGTTTGCAATGGCGCTTGTGACTAGTAAATGTGCTGAACGTGGGACCCTCAATGGCCACGTTGACCTTGTCGCCCACAGTTTCTAACTCTGTCTTTTACATCGTGTGTGACTTTGAGGACTTGCACAGTCGCCATCTGCACCTCCTGCTGCGTCAACCTTATCCAGTCTGCCCAGCGCGTCCTCAACATCCCTCCTTCCAATCCGTTTCTTCAAATATCTCTCTAAAACATCTATCAGCAACGAGCAACATATAATCAGAAATCGACTCACTTGCTCTGTCCCTGCTTGCTTCATCTCCTTCGTCACGGTCCCAAATTATCTTCACGATCGTGTCCCCTCATCGCTTCTGTCGTCGGCATCCTCAGTATATGTCTCGAGGAAGCTCTCAATGCGCTCGTCGATATCTCCGAGCGCATCTTGGCTCGCAATGACATCCTTGGCCGCCTGCCTGCATAGGGTTCGGTTATCAGAACGGTCCGAGTAAAAGAAGGAGATCCGAGACAATAGCTAAACAAGAGAAGGGGACTCCAGCACCAGCGAAAAAATGACTTTCGCCGGGCGAGAACACCTAAAAAAAATATGATATTTTGATCGTCACAGGACCGTCGCAATGGGGGGCTCACGAGTCCTTCCGACGCCCTCGCCCAAGCACTGCAGAAAAAGGCATAAAGGACGTTGACAAGTCGGATTCAAACCTTTTTTTTTTCCGTCAGTTTTGTCGTCGCAGGACGTAGATTGTTTCGAACATGTTCAACTTGAGTGTAGAGGGGACGGCCAGAATGTTGTTGGGCAGGAGAGAGGAGAGAGTTGCAAGGTCTGCAGCTTGGCCAATACAACGGATGCACGAGAAGAAGAAGATCGATCTTTCTTCTTGGTCTTCTTCTCATACTCTTTGATGGAAGCATTAAAAGGTGGACTGGAAATTGGTGAGGTGTACGAGACATGGCAGAGGCAGCAGGGGAGAGGGCGTCTGAGGGTGAGGGTATGGTATTTGGCAGGTAACGAACGCCCACACAGCCCTCACAAGCCTCACATCGTGGACAGGCCCACGATTATAACCATATGTACGGGAGTGTAGCACCCTACTGACCCATTTAGAGGGAGGCCTGAGTGGCAGTGAGAGGTATCACAAATCCAGGTGGACAAGAGTCTTGACGTTGGTGCACCTCTCCACCTGCATTTCAAACGTTATCAACTACGTGTAGTCAGGCCTAACCTATTCACACATATGGTAAATAAGAACGCTCACGGTCAAGTTGATATAGAGTGACGTTAGCCTCTAGCTAGGCGCATTTACAAAAAGAACAAGTTACTACGTGCAGAGTCCGTTCAGTTTACAGAGTCCAACGAAACACTACAAAAAACAACCAAAAAAAATAGTATATATAAAAAAAAAAAGGAGAGTTGTGAGCGAGCGAGAGTGACAAGAGAGAGAACAGAACAGGCAGAAAAAAGCGAACGCGAGATAGATAGCATCATCTACACCTTCTACAGTAGTAGTAGTAGTAAAACACAGCAAGCAAGCAAACACCGACATCTTACACACTATCGTCCATGTTTACCTGTGCGTAGCCCTGCGACGCGCGGCTCGTCCCGACAAGCAGCCTCTCGCGCACAGCGTCCCACGCGCCGCCCACCGCCCCACGCGCGGCCACCCACGGCGGTTCGGGGCGCACGAGCGCCAGGTCCTCGTCCGGCATGACGCTCTGTGGGGGGCGGACCCACCACCTGAGGAGCAGCGAGCTCGTGACGACGCTGACCGAGCTGAACGCCATCATGGCGCCGGCCATCATCGGGTGCAGGTGCAGGCCGAACGGGAGGAAGAGGCCCATGGCGGGCGGGATCCCGAGCACGTTGTACACGCACGCCCAGATGAGGTTCCGCCGGATCGTGCTGAAGATCGCCCGCGAGAGGTCCAGCGCCGCGACGACGTCTAGGAGGTCTGACCGCATCAGGACGATGTCGGCGGCCTCGATCGCCACTGACGTGCCTGACGACAGCGCGATGCCGACAGTGGCCGCCGCGAGCGCAGGCGAGTCGTTGATCCCGTCCCCGACCTGCATTTTTTTTTCTCATCGTTAGCGCGTTCACCGCAGAAGGCTACCCCAACACGCACCATCGCTACGCCCCCGCCGTCCTTCTCCATCAGCTCCGCAACCACAGCCGCTTTGCCCTTGGGACTCATATCGGCCCACACGCCCTTGGGCGCAATCCCGACCTGGCGCGCAACGACGAGCGCAGTCGCGCGCCCGTCTCCCGTCATCAGGTTCACCTCGATGCCCATATCCTGCAACGCGCGAATTGCGCGCGCCGACGAGCGCTTCGGCGCGTCCGCGAGCGAGAGCGCGAGTACGGGCAGTGGGTTCGGTGCGGACTGACGCGATCGCGATGTATATCAGCGTGCGGCCTTTCTGTGCCTCGCGCTCCTCGAATTCAGCAAGGCCTGTGGGCAAGCGGCCTGCCCACGTCGGTCTGCGCGACGAAACGAGCCCGACCCGACCCAAACGGTGTACTTGCGCTGCAGCAGCGACCACGACGGTCGCGCGCACGCCTTGGCCCGTGATGCTCTCGAACGCCTCTACTGAAGCGTCTGGTGGTGGTGCGTTGGTCGACAGGACGTCCTTTCCCCAGACGGCCACGGCTTTGGCGAGCGGGTGCTCGGAGCGCGCTTCCGTTGCAGAAAGCATGGCGATGACCGCAGCGCGGGTCGTGACCCCGTCTGCCGCCATGGTCGTTTGGAGAGCTGTACCTTCCATCTCCGCCGCGGTATAGGTCTGCGTCTCGCCGAGTTCACTGGTCGGCGCCCAGGCGACGCTCGCAACCGTGAGTTTGCCCTCCGTCACCGTGCCTGTCTTGTCCAGCACGACGCGCTTCAGGCTACGACTTGCCTCGAGCGCGCGTCCGCCCTTGATCAGGATTCCGTTCTTCGCACCAATACCTGTGCCGACCATGATCGCCGTCGGTGTGCTCAGACCAAGTGCACATGGGCAAGCGACGACGACGACCGAAATGCAGAGCTGGAGACAGACCGCAACCTTGCCGTGGTGATGGAACATGTCCGGGAGCTGCGCTTCCGTGAGTACGTTCGACAGGAGTATCCAGCCGAGAAACGTGATCGCTGCGAGAGATATTACGGTAGGGACGAAGTAGCCGGCGATGCGGTCTGCGAAGGCCTGTATTGGGGCCTTGGACGTCTGGGCATCCTCGACGAGCTTGACGATCTGTGCGAGCGCGGTGTCCTTCCCTGCCCGTGTGACCACCATATCGAACGCGCCGAGGCCGTTGACCGTCCCACCGATAACGGCATCACCGAGTTGCTTGAGGACTGGGACGGGTTCACCCGTGATGGCACTCTCATCGATGCTTGAGCTGCCCCGCACAACAGTTCCGTCTGCTGGCACCTTGTCGCCTGGCACGACCTTGACCGTATCCCCAATCTGCAAAAGCTCCGTCGGGATCTTCTTTTCCTGAGTGCAGGTGGCGTCCGTGTAGATAATTGCCATGGAGGGCGCAAGCGCCATCAAGTCAGTGAGTGCCGCGCTAGTCTTGCCTTTGGCAGAGTTCTCTAGATAGCGACCGAGGGATACGAACATGATCAGCATGGTGCTGGTATCGAAAAAGACAAACGGCGGCATATTAGGGTCCGGGTCGAACGCGGCCGCGATGAGAGTGAACAGGGAATAAAAATATGCGGCGGAAGTGCCTAGCATCACGAGCACGTCCATGGTTGCCGTCTTGTGCTTGAGCGCCTTGTACGCATTCCGGTAAAACTTTTGGCCGACCCAGAACTGCGCAGGGGTGGTGATGATGGCAACGAGAAGATGGCCGAGAGGGATGCCGGGAATGATGTTAAAATAGACGATGGGATGCAAGAAGGGGATGTGAGGTGCGAGCATGCTGATAAAAAATACGGGAAGGGCGAACGCGACGCTCCATTGAAATCGCGTCTTCCATTCCTGAATCTCCTTAGTGCGAGTTAGTGAGCGCAGCTGGGTGGCATCTTCCTGGTCCGAGAGCATGGCGTCGAACCCGAGTTCTTCGATACGTTCCACCATCTCGCGCGGGCCGACAACTCCGCGATCAAAGACAACTTTAGCGGTCTCTGTCGCAAGGGCCACCGCAACGCTAGTGATGCCGGGCATTTTGCCGAGTTCGGTCTCGACGGTGGACGTGCAGGAAGCGCACGTCATTCCATAGATGCGCAGAGTGATTTCATCCGAGCGAGTCGGCGGGATGAGCGTAGCGTCGAAACCAATGTCAGATATTTCCTGGATGCGGTGTCATGTACTGTTGCTGATATAGGGGTGGCATGGTGATCAAAAAAATACTCACGTTGATGACCTTGTCAGCGTTCCACTGCTGGGGGTCGAACTCGACGATCCCGCGTTCGGCCAGAAGGGCGACCTTTACAGAGTAAATTCCGGGCTGTGGTCTGAGCATTCCCTCGATGGACTTTTGATGGGCTTTAAGTCGAGCGAAACAGGGGAAGAAAAGGGTGGGAAAAACTCACCTCGACGCAAGAACCGCAGGTCATGCCCTCTATTCGCAGCTCACATCTCTCTGAATTCTCCGGGGACTTTCCCAGAGACTCGTTCTCCATGAGTGGGAGTTCAACCTTGCCAGAGCCAGAATCCTTGTACCAAAAACTAGAAGAGAAAGTCGAGGAAAGAGCGGACATGGGAGCCCAGTGGTGGTACGGGATTAACCTAGAAAAGTGGGTATGGTCGTTGATGTGGGTTAATAAATGGTATTATGTAGAGGGGTTTATGGAATGCGTCAAAGAGATGGAGCGCCCGCGCTGTGCGAAAGATGCGAGACTTGCGTGTCCGCTTGGTGAGACAGACCCCCTCCGTGATTATCTAATCATTTCCTATATATCGCACACGTGATCAAGTCGCGTCGTCCTAATTCGTCGACGTCGATCAAATACACGTTCTGTTTGTTCTGGTATGCATGTCTATCCATTACGACTGTTCCGTGTCCGTCAAATCGTAGCTATGAGGTATGCATTATGAAGAGGACGAGCGCGCAAAAAAAAAAATTGAAATGAAGATAGAAAGTATTCAGGCAAAAAGCATCGTCTGAGTGGCATCTGCGCCAACTACTCATCACCGCCGGCGCGCCTGCTGCTGCCACAGCGCCAGCGGTACGTCCTCCTCCTCCCCGCCCGGCGCAACCCCGGTCCGCGACACCGCGCCATCCGACGTCCGCGGCCGCCGCGCCCCAGGCGGCAGTACCGCGTGCGCGCTGAGCGCTTTACGCCCTGGTACCCGCGCGCCGCCGAACGCATGAGCGGGTACGGGCGGTGTGACGGTCGCCGACATCGAGCGCGCGGGCGGCCGCGCGTCCCCTGGCGCCGGTACGGGAGCTTGGTCCTGCTGCTGTGGCGGGACGTAGCGGATGGGTGGGGGCGATGAGTGTGCGGCCAGTGGGGACGGCAGGTGTGAGGATAGCGGCGGTGGTGGCGAGCGGGAGCGGCGCGATGGGGATGTGGAGCGCGGCGTGGGCATGTGTTCGGTAGGCGCACCGCCGCCGTCTGGGGTAGACGACGACGAGGGAAATGCGGTCTGCTTCCCCCCCACCGACATAGACATGGACATGGACATCTGCATCGGGACCGGTCCCGCAGCGTAGCCGGCACCGGCAGGCGGCCCCGATGCCTGCCGTGCGCCAACTCCACCCGGAAACGCCGCGCCATACTCTTGCTCCATTGCGCGATGCTGCATGTCATATTGCGGGCCGCGTACTGGCTGCTCGGCGCGGCGCGTGGCAGCACTCGATGGGATAGCCTTCGTAAGGCTCCCACGTCGATTTTGTGATGGCTGTGGTTGTACGGCTTGCCCCTGTGCCTGTGCCTGCGGCGCCGCCACGACCGGCTGGGCCTCGTGCTCCTTGTCCGTCGCTGTATGCTCACCCTCCTCCCGGTCCTTCGTTGAAGCGGGGGCCGACACCCCACCCGCGACTGTGGGAGCCTGCTCTGCGTTCACCTGCCGGGCACCCGCCTGCTGCTGCTGCTGCTGTTGTTGTTGTTGCGTCTGCTGGGTCTTGTTGATGACGCCGAGGTACCAGAACATGAGGTTGCTGATTAGGACCTGTTCATACAGCGCACGGCGGGGATTTGCGAGCTTGATGTGTGACAGGCGGTAGATGGCACGTTCGACGTGGATCGGGTAGCGCGAGTAATTGTTTACGCCAGGCGACTGAGGTGACGCGGGCGGAACATAGCCTCGCGAAGACTTGCTTGCACCGAGCAGCGCCACCGCCGCGTCTCGTCCCGACTGTCCGTGCCCAAGACCAGTGGGAGCAGCGCTCTCCTCCTGCTTCTTTTTCGAGCCGAACAGCGAGCCGAAGAAGCCTGCTTCCTTCTCCTTCTCGCGCTGCTCTTTCTTTCCCTTTTTTTCGCTCCCGCCCCACTTGAACAGCCCCTTCTTGTCCTTGTCCTTCTCTTTTTCGCGTCGCAGCTCGGGTCCTTGTGGAACCGGTGGAGTAGAAGACAGCGACGGAGGCGTCTGGATCGGTCGGGGTTCAGGTCGTGTGTGTGAGGATGCTAAATCGGATTGGACTGGAGAGGGCGTGCGGGAGGGAGGTGATTCAACGGGTGCAGGTGTGACAAGCGAAGAGGCACGCTGCGGTAAAGGGTGTTCCAGTGGGGGCAGTGCGGCCGCAGGCTGAGCAGGTGGGACAGCTATTACAGGCGGAACCAGTTCGGGCTCCTCCACTGGTGGTGGCGGTGGCGGCGGCGATAACGAGCGTCGTGGGAGCGATTGGAGCTTTGATGGAGGGGACAGGATCTTAATCTCGTCTTCGTTGCCCTCGTCCCGCGCGTATGCATCAAAGATGAACGCTTCGGCACTGTATGACTCCGGGCGTACGAGGCGAGGCGCCCCATCGAGACTGTCGTTGCTGAGCACCCGCAGGCGTCGAGGTGACTCGGCATCGCTGTGGTCGCTGGTCGAGAGGTCGCTCGAAGAACGTGGATCGGGCACGGGGGTAGGGTCACGTTTCGCGCTCGCCCCACGTCGCGTGGCGTTGAATCGATGGGCCCCTTCTCCCGTTTGCCCTGCCTTCCTGATCTTTGTGCGGGCCGCACGACGAAGAATCTGGCCGGGGCGCGGGACGATGATGGGTGCGTCTGCGTCTTCTCCGGGGTCTGGCATGGCATTGTCTAGGTTATCGATGACTGAGAGGTGGTGGTGGGAGTGTGTGGGTGGTTATGCGAGTTTTTAGCGCGAGCGCATGTAATGTACAGCGTGAAAATGCCACGCACCTGATGGAGACATATTCATGCTAAGTGATCGGCGCAAGACACTACGTAGTTTTGATGGGTCCCTGCTCTGCGAGGCCTCCTCTGCCAGCTCGTCCAATTTCTCCAAATCCTTGATCGTGAGCTGAGGGCCCGAGCTTGCGTACAGAGACGATCGGTTCCTCCGGAGCGGCACAACACGCTCGTCCTCGACGCCGTCATTTTCAGATGGGCGGTATTGCCGACTCAACATTGACCTTTTGCGACCGAGTGCGGCAGCACCGAGGCTTTCCGATCGCCCAAGTCCGACTTCGCCGGGGGCACGGGCATGTTCTTTGAGAAAGGCACGAAATTGGGCGGGATCTATCTCTGGGTGCATATTAGCGGGCACCCAGAAGAGGTGGAAGGGGTCATCGGATGCGTCTGCGGAGTCGGAGCCCAGAGAGTCTTCGTGAGAGTGGGAGTCGCTGCTTGAGTCATCGCTGGGTGCCCAGTAGCTCTGCTGTGCTGCTGCTGCTTGGGCTCCGGGCGTTGGGAGATCAGGATCGAGAACGAGAACGCCGGGGCCGCCTTGGAGAGTGGAGCGTCGTTTGATATCACGCAGGTTTTCGACCTCACGCTGGATCTCGTCGCGGGAGGGCTGCATTACGGTTGGAGGTGTCTGCATGGAGAGACGAACGGGAAACTAATTTGTCGAGTCTCGTACGGGAAAAGGAGAAAGTGGGATAGGAAAGGCAATAGGAACAGAGAACAGGAAAAAAGGCAGGAGAGGCCGCCGATTGTGTTGCGTCGTCGATCACGGTAACGACGAGCGACCCTAGCGAACAGTGCGGCCGGGCGTCTCGTGCCGGAAACATCCACAAGGTCAATTCCCCCAACACTATTATTTGGTCAATAATGCCTCTTCCAGGTTCCTCATGTATTTTCCTTCTAATCTTGGCAACCAATACAAGAGCGAGAGCAAGTGGACCTATGCCTCGTTCCAAGTACAATGATCGTTACTAGCATACAGCCGTCTACTTGGCATCGCCTTATGCCACTTTTGCAGCGTGGCAATTATATTTTCTGACATTCCTGTATACAGTAGCGGTGCATGGCATGCTGCTACAACTGTAACTGCCCCAAAACCACTCACAAATTATAAATGCTGTGTTCCCTAATTCTCCCAGAGCTCGCCTCAAAAGGCGTAATAAAAAAATAGCTTCCGGTTCTACATTTCTGTGCTTAAAACTGTACAGTACTGTTACGTGAGATACGATAGATCGCCTAACTTATTGCGGGGTGCCCCGTGGACCCTTGTCACCTTCCATGAATTAGAACGTGCACACGAAGATGGGCACCCTTCGCTTGTTGGCCTTCGTGAATTCGATGCTTGTAATTACGAGACATGGAATTAGTTTCGTCACTTGTAATTATCCTTCCTCCATTTCCTCCGAGGAGTCAGGCCTAGTCAGGGTTTAAAGAAGAAGACACTGGCCACTCAGAAGACCGACTAAAGGCGTGGCGGGAAACGAGCGGACCGGAACGACATCGATGACGTAAGTGGACATAGTCATCTCGTTCACGTGTGTGTGTCATCATATCACAAAGATTTCTCGGAGTGACCCCGGTCTCACCAACATTTTCTCGTTTCGAAACTCGGTTCCCTTCTCATTACCCATCCGTCATGGCCCCCGTCGCCGTCCACCTCCAAGATACCATTTCGTTAGCGTGCCCCCCTGTGACGCCGCTGCGACCCACACCTGTCGATCTTTCTTCCCCGCCCCGGCGAGCACCGGAAGAGCGCCACCCGCCCATGCGCACCACTTTTGCCTTCGACACGATGGAGAGCGCCATCGCAGCCATAGCACGCGGGGAGTTCGTCGTCGTCATGGACGACGAGGGCCGCGAAAACGAGGGCGACCTCATCATCCCCGCTGCGGGCTGCTCGACCGAGCAAATGGCTTGGATGATCAAGCACACGAGGTACGCGCGGACTTAGACACACACATTCCCCCCCCCTCCGCACTCACCGGACTTTTCTCCTCAGCGGGTACATCTGCATCTCGCTCCCGGGCGACCATCTCGAGGCGCTGTCGATCCCAATGATGGTCCCGCAGAACGAAGAACGCCACCGGACGGCCTACACCGTCACGGTCGACTACAAGCATGGTACGCACTCCCGCCTCCCCCCCTCCCGAGCTTCGCTTTTTATGAACTGCACGGGTACACAGGAACCTCCACGGGCATATCGGCGCACGACCGTGCGCTCACGGCCCGCGCGCTCGCGGCGCCCGTTGGCGTGCACGCACAGGACTTCACGCGTCCGGGGCACATGGTCCCCCTGCGCGCGCGGCCCGGCGGCGTGCTCACGCGACGCGGGCACACAGAGGCGGCGGTCGACCTGTGCGCGCTCGCGGGGCTGCCCCGCGCGGGCCTGCTTTGCGAGCTTGTCAACGACGACGAGCTCGGCAGCATGATGCGCCGTGACGCCTGTCGCGCGTTCGCGGACCGGTTTGGGCTGCCCATGATTAGTGTCGCGATGCTTGTCGAGCACCGCGAGCGGACAGAGGACTCCAGCGTCCCCAAGGCGCAGCTGTAGGAGCCTCCAGTTCAAAAATAAGAGTTTGGTGGCTGTTGTGCTATATCATTTGGATGTTATATTGTTTCGAACACCTTCGAGACCAAAAGGGATGAACCCTCTTTTTGTGTCAGGTGAGACCCTGTCGCAATGGAGTTGACCAATGAACTCGGGCGGAGTGTGGACACTCTTGCAGGGTCTTCCACGCCCCGATGATGTGCGCGTCTCGGGCCGGAGAGTCCGAACCAAGCTGGTCCCCGCGAAGGCTTGGTGCAGATCAACAAGACATCTATTCGTGTCCACGCAAGGGTAATACAAGTAACGGAGTCCATGAGATGTGAAGTAAGATAAGTGGATCACAGAGGGGGCAACGGCCGCCGACACTGCGGACAGATGTTCTATCAAAATTAAGGGGTCAGCCGTGAAGTACGGGCAAGCTCAGGTGTACCGTACCTTGATCGCAAGCCACTTCGTACGTTCCAGTCGTCAGAATCAACAACCCAGTGAGCCAAAAGGAGCGACTTACCCGCTCGAGACACTCCGTATGCTGGTGTGCACAAAGACCGGATAAGTGTTCCTCGCACGGCAGAAACAGGGGGAACGGTAGGACTCACGAATAGATGCGCACAGGGCGCCAGGCTGTACGACGCGCGCGCCTGTGCGCCGCGCCGTCTCGGCTTTCCAGACGTGTCTTCTGTCGGGCGCTCGATCGCGTCCATGCAAATCGCGCAGTCGCCCAGCGGGCCCGCCTCCGTATCTGGGAGCGGCGGATGGTAGTCGTATCCCTGCGAATCCGCGAGCTGGATGAAAGGTCAGATGGTCAGGCGGAGAATAGAAGAAGAGAAAAAGTGCAGACGCACGCGCTGAGGGAGGAAGAACGCCGGCCCGAGCGAGGATTGCAGGCCGAGCAGCGCGACTTGCGCGCATGCGTACAACGACAGCGCGTAGACCCACGCTGTGATCGCGTCAGCGATACACGTCATCACGTGACGAGGACCTACCGCGTGGTTTTGCGTCCAACACGTTTTTCGGGCATCCCAGGAAATCTGTGCTAACCCTGTCAGGTCCAGTGCTGCGTGCGTGATGGGTCGAGCACACTTACACGTAGCGAGTAGCATGCGTCCCACTGTCGTCCCGACGACGTACTTTCGCCCTAGCGCGGACGGCCGCCCGCGGCGTGCAGCCCGCACGATCTGCGGCACCCAGATGGACGAATAAAGCAGCGCGAGGAGGAGGACCGTGAGCCCCGGCGCGACTGTGATGCGCAAGCCGAGGGCGAACACGATGAGTATGAGGTACCCTGCAGCATGCACGTTCGTCAGGCGGCACGGAGCGAATAAAGAAGTCATACAGATGCGGTTATGGTCGTCGTGCCAGACTACTTGGAAGATGAATCGAACGATGGAGTGAAGAGAAACCTCTTGTTGCGATGACGCCGTCGCATTTACGGTCTGAGCGGCGGCGGCAGGCACAGCACTTGACGGTGCAATAGGCGTGTTCTCTGATGGGGAGGGGGGCTGTGCGGGTGAGGCGGCTTGGAGAGAGGGGATTGTCGGGAGAGGGAGAGCCGCAGCTAGATCCTCAGGTGCCTGGACCTGTTGGATTAGAAGCACGAATTGCTGCGTTTGAATGAGGTCGGTGAACGATGATCAAGGTAGTACAATCGTATTTGACGTACCACTTCGTAAGCGAAGAGTGCGCACGCAAGAAATGCTGGCGCGACCAGTGCCATTGAGGGCCGCCCATCGGCGAGAATAGCAAATGTCATGTGCTGCGATAGAAGGTGCTCGTATCAGAGCATATAATATTACCGGAGATATGCGTGCCTACACCAGCAAATGCCATCGAGTCGGCCAAGGCTTGCACGATGAACGACCAGCGCGAGATCCTTGAGAGCGAGGCTGGGGTTCTGCTCTCCGACATCTGATGTGAGAGCAGCAGGAGCATGCCAAGGTAGACGAGCCCCGCAAATCCGCCATCTGCGAGCAATTAGCGAACAGAGTGGATGATATTTCGGTATTGACGAACAAGTGGTGGCTTTCCTGAAAAAGAGGCGTGACCGTATGCCATCGGCACTTTTGACCTCGACAAGTACGCCACAATCGGGGCTAATGACGGCCATATCTAATTGAAAGGGGGGTCTTTTCACGGTGGACACGCCTGTGGGGTTCATGAGTTCATCCTCGAGCTCGCGCATATCTACGGCGGATATATTCGACGGATGAACCTGCGCATACACCGCGAAGTGACACGTCGAGTCAGGAGGCGTAAGATTATGTTCAGAAATCTCATTCGAGGTAAGGAGCACTTTCAACTTTGCTATGTTGTCCTCAAGAACGGGCACTATGGCGCGGGCGGTTATGTTAAGTAGATCGGGGGGGACAAGAGAGGGAAGGGCACGAATATCGATAGAAACTCTGGAACGTGGAATTAGCCCATACTAGTATCAAATGAGGTAGACGCACCCTGGGTCCTGAGCAAAGCCGTACAAAGAGCCGGTCTCCAAGAACTGTATGCCTGCAAAGTCGAGCTGGATCTCCCGGGCATTATTTCCATCAATGACTTCTAAGTGTCCCTATCGCAAAGTTAAATGCGCTCTGCTAAGAATGCTTGCCGACTTACATGGAGGATAGCTATACCCCGAAACTCCTCCTTCTCCTTCTCGTCCACCTGCACGGGTCTGGAAAGTAGACTCATGGTCATCCGACTAGTCGCCGACCAATTCCAGCGGCCGAGTTTGAGCGCTACCTCTGTCTCATTCCACTCGATTGCTGGAACAAGCTCCGAGCTGACATTACGGAAGGAGGCGTCGCCTCTAATAAAACCAGTGACGTTGGGGTAGTATGATTGAACGATGGGGTCGAGAACGCCAGGGCGGGGTACAACCTTGGAGATTATGTGGGATTCGCCGAGTGGTCGAGAGGGCTATGACGCAGAAATGAGACATATCACAGAAACAGTGTCCACGGGGCGCCACTCACCAGAGTAAAATTAGTCGCGTCCGAACCGTTTAGCCAGGCAGAATAGTTCCCGAGTTGCCACTCAAGGGAAGCTAGGGAGTCCTTGTACTGATTTCGCGTGGCGAGGTCATCGCCGCCGCCATTATTCGTCATCATGAGGAAGACAAGACTGATAATGAGGAGAGAGGTAATTGAGCCGCGCTGGGGTCGAACATTTGTCGTAGGTGGGCTCCCCTCCTCCTCACTGCGACCGAGGGTGGTTGGCTGTGGGGTACTCATGACTGCGATCCACGAGTCTGAGCGTTTGGTACCGCAAGAGCCTCGGCGTCGAGGGAAAGGTCACGTGTTCATTCACAGCCAATGCGAGTCAATGTCGACTTACCAGCCAGGCGGTGATGACCGTTTGTCTGTCATGCTCAAGTTGTGCCAATGATAATTCGATGATACTAGTTACGCTTTCCCTCCTTCCTGTCTGTGTTTTCGATACTCACCCAATACGCTGAGCGAAAATGCGCTATTTTCTTGGCCGGTGCCTGCTGTACGATTCTTATGCAGGCTTCGTATACTCCTTATGGCAAGGATCGTGTCTTATCGACTCCAGGATCGAGGTTATAAAGGAACCCGCGGTTGTGTATACTCCGATATTAGATACTCTTTGACTTTGGTCCTCGGCCGAGATCTACTATAACGCCTTAAGATACTCTGACCTTCCAGCTTCCTCAACCACACAATAGCGGATCCCCTGCAGCCATGCGGTATTTTTCTCTCCGTCCTCGCCGCCATTCCCCTTTCCGACCTTGCAACGCTCACCACGTTGGGGCGAAATGTGTTCAAAGCACTCTTGGGCCGCTGTCGGACTGGCAGTGGGTCCCCCGCCCAATGATACCACAATCGACCTCTACGTCGCGCTCAAGTCCCAAGGCGGCGAGAACGCCTTGGTTGAGGCGCTCTGCGAAGTCAGCACTCCCTGTCATTCAGAGTACGTCTTCTCGCCGCTACGCCTCTGCTCACGCATATACTCACGTTCCCCACTGCTCCGGTGCAGATATGGTATACACCTGTCCAGGGAGCAGGCCGCCAAGCTTGTTGCACTGCACCCATGCACTCTCGAGCCTGTCCATTCCTGGCTCGAATACTGCGGCATACCCTCCTCTTCCATCTCGGTGACAAATGGTGGAGGCGCACTGAAGCGTATTGAGCCAACGATCTTCTCGGGGCGTCATACCAGCTCTACGGGCACTTGAAGACGAACGAGGTGATTGTTCAGCACAATTGACTACGCACTTCTCGCGACGCTGCACGAGCACGTGCAGACCGTGGCTCCAACAACATCCTTTGACCCGCCGCGCACGCAGTGGCAGATACCCCTGCAATCATTATGGGGGGGGGGGGGGGGGCAGCAGCGGCGCCAGCAAAAGCATCGGGGAAGCTTCGTGACGGAGCCAAAGAGCCGCGGCGTCAACTTTGGCACCTCGCCAACGTTTTTGAGCTGGCTTTACAGCACGTGGGTATACTCACCCGTCGCAACGGACCGGAATATGTTCCGAATTGTGGGAATTACTGTATCCGAGCCTACCGGACCAAACTCTGTTCATGTGCAAAATATCGCTCTAACTGGGCCGACTCGACCTTCACAGTCGTACCGGTCAATAACGACCCGGGAAACCCTCTGACGAGGCGAACCTCGATCTGTAATATGCCCAAGGCACCGCGTACCCAACCCAGCACAACTTCTACAGTACCAGCCGTGGGCCTTCTGGCCCGGATTCATCCTCCGCGAGACGATCGTCCCACAGACGATCAGTATCTCATACGGCGACTATGAAAAGGTCTACCCAAGAGAGCATGCAGAGTACGTGTGCTTTCTTTTTTTACAGCTCGGCTTGCGTGGCGTCAGCGTCCTCTTCGTAAGCGGGGACAGCGGCGTCGGCGCAGGGAACTGCAAAGACGTCTGTGGAAACGTATGCTTCACCCCCCCTTCCCCGCAACCTGTACGTGTGGCCATTTTCTTGGCTTGCAAGCAGTACACGAGCCCAAATGCGGGTCTCATCATACGGCCATACTTCCGCAGGTCCCTGGGTCACTACCATTGGCGGAACGACGAGCTTCAATCCAGAGCTGGCAGCGGTCATCTCTGGCCCCATCTTCTCAGACTACTTTTTGCGCCCGTACTATTAGGAGCAGGCCGTGTCCACCTTCCTTCAGAATCTTGGCAACCAGTATCAGGGCCTGTACAAGTGCACTTGCATTCGTGATCTGATTTGACCTATTCTACTATCATAGTTTGTGCAGCCCTTCTGGCCGCGGAATTCCCGATATCTCTGCGCACGCAGTGGACTTCAGGCTATTCCTCAGTGTCACCGAGTACGAGTCATTTGGCACAAGTGGTTCGGCGCCTGTCGGTCTCTTCCTCACGCCCCCTCCTACTACAGTATCTGGTTCGACCATGCTCGAGTACCCAGCTGACCGCCAATGTACAGATCGTGGCGGCCATTATCTCGCCGCTTAATGACTACCAACTTTCACAAGGCTTGCACCCGCTCGACTTCCTCGACATGACTATATGGAGACGGCCTAGTGGTCCTCAACGACATCACATCTGGGTCAAACCCGGGCTACGGCACGGATGGATTATCTGCCATCGCTAGATGAGACTCTGTGCGTCCCGCCTAGTCTTGTATCTACTCACTTTCATCGTTTGCTGACCCCTGGCCCTGTGTCTTGGACGCCTGACCTGGTGCGCCTGCAACAACAACACAGAATGCCATGGCCCCTAAACTCAGCAATCTAACGACCAGAAAGATAGCGCCAGACATGCACTATTCCAATTGCACCAAGATTATTTATAGGCCGGCTTATTCCAGGATAATGTCTTACGTTGTGATGAACCGTAATGTCCCCTTGGCGATCTGATTGTGGAGGATCAGGATAGCTCGCGGAAGCGCCCAAGAACAACCGATCATGATGATAACAACCAGCCAGGGCCTGCAATATCGAATGTAACACGCCGTGCTTCCCTGGCATAATTACAATACAAGCAACAGAAAAGGAGGTGGACTGACGTTGTCAATTTCACAGGACACTCAGCTTTCGTTACAACTTACATCAAGCGCGCGCGCCCTTGCTGTCGCTAGTCGGCTAGTTCCGTCACACTTTGAATTCATTTCCGTGTACCCCATAACTGTCACCGATGGCATTTGAACAAATTGGTTTGGGTTGCGCTTTTCGCTCCTTCTACAGAAGTCTAGAATTCTCCTTTGTACGAGTGCATCGACGTTCACCATTCATCACTGACTTCTCGTCCAATGTCCCACTGGCATCTGGCACAGTTGTGTGACTTTGTCCCTACTCTTCGTGCTAGACGGCATGCACAACCCCACGCAGACGCTCGGTCCGCTCGGTTTTTTTTCGCATCCGTGTCTCGCATCCACAGCACTGCTCCGTCGTATTACTGTATCACCTTCCCCGAGCGCTCCCGCTTCTCTCTAGACCTGCAACTTTTATTTCGCCCCGCAAGCCATATAGATGGCGCGCGCCGACTTAATTTACCACATTACCGTACTCTGTTGACGTTACTTATACCTCACGTCTTCCCCACAGTCGTCTGGCCCTTGCAACCCGACTATTGGGCCCTGTTCGCGACTGAACATTTATTGCCGGTGTTTACGACGATATGTAATGCTGACAGGAGGCATTATTTTATTTTATTTTTTGGATCCACATTTATTCCGGATGCGTGTCAGGGATCCCTACAGACCAGTCACAGCGCGCACCACTATATTTGTTAAACACATTCGTCCGTGAGGCGGCCCCGAGTCCGAAGTAAAGTAATATGAGACATGGAAGAGTAAATAAAGGAATTCCTTGAAAAGAGACCGGCATACATAACCGCTAAGGCCAGCATTTATGTCCGGATTAGGCACGCAAGGCGGTTAGTTCGGATACATAAGACCGAAGAGGAACAAACCTTCGCTTCATAGAACTTAGTCGGGTTCAGGGGACCAGGAGGTATTATTTAGAACGAGGAAATGGTGGTAAGATTGTGAGTGCGTGGGGTGGGCCGGGGTTGGGCATGTCACTGTGTGGTGTGGAGTGTTACTACATACTATTATTCGTAATTAGTTCAAAGTTACACAAGAGGTTTGTCTGATAATTTAGGCCTGGGGGTGCACATTGGCGTGCCTATTTTCGCCACGATGACATCCGGGGGGTTCCTGGCATCTAAAACCCCTGCACGCTTCCTCGAGTGCCCATCTCAGACGCAAATACTAGCTCCATTCCTTGAGAGTGTTAGTAGAGAATCAACAATACGCATGGAGTAAAGCGCTTGAAGTCGGATTTCATCTAATGAAGCGTTGTATAAAAGCCCTGATGGGGTTGCGGCGCCGTCCCTATCCGAGTCATACGCGCGCCTATCTCGCCATTACACCGGGCACACGTCAACTCAGCGCTTATGGACTAAAGTGGGGTTCCCGCTTTCAGGCACTGCTTCCTTGTCTGCTTCCGTACTGGCCTTTCTGCACTTCCTCCATCTCATTGTACCATACACCTACAAGCGTCCCCGTGCTGAGCACCAAACGTACCATGCCGCCCTAGTGCCCGCCATTCACTGTCACTTGCGCTTTGAAGTGCCCCAGTACTAGTAGGTCTACGAATTCCACATCTCGGAACCAGACATGAAGCTGCGCAGCGTTGGGTTGATGCTTTGTCTGTCACTCGTGAATCTCAAGCTGACCGCAGCCGGATCCTGTGTGTGCCGTGGCGCCGTCCCCATGTTGTGCCCAAGTTGCAGTGCGTTCAATTGTGCTCCGTGCACCTGTTTACTCTTTCTGTCTCGCCCGATGTGACCGACGTTCTCTTTAGGTATTCGGCCACCCGCCTTCAGCGAGGTTTCTCTCCGCGTTGTCCCTCGAGTACGTACCCACATTCAAAAAAGGGGGGGGCAGGCGAGTATGTGTGACCGGGTCGTGTCAAGAGTCGTGTTGTGTTTCTTCTGTGTGGTGCTACGGGCAACTGGAGCGTGTATGGTAAGGAGTGAGAAGAGTCCCGGTGTGACTGTAGTTTGATGGGTCTTGAAGCCTGAAGCTTGACAATTTGGTGTGAATCTATTAACGCAACGCTTGAGAATGGCCGATGGAGTTGTAGTGACAGGTGCACGGCCGTAACTCAAGAGGCGACCAAAGCAAACAGCAAGGGGCGGGGCTTGTACTCCTTTGCTTAATGGTCTTGTTCCAGTGAGATCGCGGCCATGATGGTGATACCTCTTCAGGTGACTGCGTAAATGGCAGCGTAATCAATACTTAAACGAGCTACGTAAAAAGGGGTACAACCCTCCATTGCGCCACGCCACCTCCGCAGTAACTTACTCCAGTTTGCTGATGGCCACGCCTTCATCGTACAGTGCCTCAACGTTTGCGGAGGAATCCTCCTGCCTCTGCCCTTACGACAAACCACAGCGCAACTTCCTCCACCTCTAACATTGCCCGAGGTTCGCTCACAAATGTTCCCAGCGAGAGTTCCAAATATTCCATACAGTACCCACCCTGGCCCACTCGTATCCGATTTCTTTGAGGATGCCGACAAGCCTACACCTTCATCACGTTCCTCGATCACACACGCATCGCCTTCAGGCCCGAAACTGGACTGGCAGGCCGACCCTGGATAAGCGACACACTGGCGCTCTAGACCTGGCAGCCCACCCCATGGCTTTTCTTTGTTTGGCTCCCACGGACTATGCTCTCTTTGGCGAACCCTTCGTTGCTAGTCACACCCTCCTTTCGTCTTCACACGTAACCCTGGGCCCCTCCGGGAGGATCCCGCCTTATCTATGCTTACATGACCTCGCTACATGTGTTTCGGGCGCATGCATATCGGCTTATGTAGATACACTCCACGCACGCAATCATTGTCTCAACAATGACCAGTCTTGCAGCAATACTGTCCCGGGATACAAACGGTTCTTTTCAACAAACCTGTAAAGGAGCTGGATTATATTCTCACATAGAACTTGATAGAAGCATAAATGACTACGGCCGGCACCAGTATGTGACATCGGCAGTGATACTGGGCGCAAAGTACCATCATATACCCGTGTGAATAGCTTCAACGACCGTGACTCACCAGCTGGTCCCACTGCTTCAGTCCTTTCAATTTTACTTTTAATGGTACCTTTCTTCGAGTACATATTTACCCTCGCTTCTACGCCAGACGGTGCCAGCCAGTACCATATTCGCTCCCCAGTTGCGACTCGGCGGTCGCACCCGGCCGAGTCTGGCTAGATTTTATGGGCGTCAGTTTTCCCCATCAGCGTTTCAGAATTGGACTGATTCCTGCTGCTGTTTACTGCAATTTCATTTAGTCTTCGTAAGTTGCCAAATCGGGAAAGGTTTTATTTATAGTCAAACCCTTTTATAATCGATAACCACTTGCCTGTAAGTTATTGTATTCCACAACAAAGTCCGCCCCTAGGCATTCAAGCTATATTCAAGGCTTTACGATACTCCTGACCTGGCGACCGACGCCCGTACTACGCCTTCTTAAGCTCGTGCTAACTAAATAGAAGCCTGATCCAACTATACTGATTGGAAATGGCGTAGGCAGGGCGGTAGTTATGCGCAAAACAATTCCGTAGACGCACAGCGGTGACTAGGCAATATCACATCCTGTCACCACTGACAGCTGTGTTGTGTTTCTTGATCGACACGTTTATTGGCTGATCCCATGATCAGTCAACGCCTGTCTGGATGTTTAGCTAACAGCGCTCGCTCAATGTATAAGCACCTCTCAGGCTCCTGATCCGTCGTATCGTCTTTTTCCCATCTGCAACATCACATTGTTTGACCTCAGAAATGGCCAACACAGATGTAGGCGACGAGAAGACTCAGTCCCTCAATGTAGAAGATAAGACAGGGGCTCAAGGCGGTCTGTTGAGTTTCTTTCCGATGAATCGTGTTCTCATTCATGTACCAGGGGGGATCGGAGGCTCTTCTGATGGGCCGTGGTCGGTTTACCTTACTGAGACAGAGAGACAGGACAAAGAGATGGTCGAGAGGTGGAAGGGAGAAGCGGACAGCACCCTCATCTTTGTATGTGCTGGCCCACAACCTCTGCATATTTTCTTCTAAAGCGCATGTTCAAGGCTGGCCTATTCTCAGCTGTCGTAACAGTCTCCATCATTGAAAGCTACAAGTGGTTATCTCCCGATTCCGGTGATCAGACCGTCAAGCTACTCGCTCAAATATCTCAACAACTAGTCAACATTTCCAACGGGATACCAATACCCCTCGAGAGTATCTCAGAGAGCAACCTGCAATTCGAGCCGCCGCCTGCTGCCATCCTGATCAATGTCACATGGCTCTGCAGTATAGCGGGCTGCATTTCTTGCTCTGTTGGCGCGGCGTTGATCCAACAATGGGCCCGACGGTATCTGGTACTCGTACAAGGACCCGAGCGTGCGCATTTACGAACGTTTATGTTCAATGGCCTCAGAAAATTCCAAGTGGAGCGATTCATCCAGTTTGTGGCCATCTCCCTGCACTCATCCATCCTACTCTACGCCGTGGGCATGTTCAAGTTTTTTTATACCTTCAATACGAGGATCGGATTCACCTCCCTCGCCATCTGCCTCCTGCTTGGCTTCATATATGGAACTCTTACCGTCCTTCCCCTCATTTTCTTCGATTCCCCATATAGCACACCCTGGTCGGCAGTCTGGTGGCGCTCAGCCCATGCTATCTGGTTTTCGTTTTTTTATACCATCCGATATATCGGGGACCTATTTCATAACTTCCCGTCGACATTATGGAATCGGTCATACCGGCACGTGAGGGGGTCTCGAAGGAGCGCTGCTCAGTGGAGGAAAACGCTCGAAAAGCGGATCAACAAGCATAAACAGTGGTTTTACGACGGCCTACAGAGGAGCCTCGAGCTCTACGCCACTGAGGCCCCACTACCTGTGGACGTGAAAGCGCTTGAAGATACCTTCACGACTCTCATCGAAAACAACTCAGACAAGGAGGTCGAAAACATTGCCGCGTGGATCCCAGAATTTTTCGACACTTGTGCCTTGGCTTGTACCCGATTGGGGGCCGAGGGGGCAATTGTTCCTCTTACGTCTGACCAGCCACCGACTAACCTTACCGTCGGCTTCCGTCTCTACCAGCTCCTCAAGACATGTATACCAGAAACCTCGATTCTCGCTGAAGAAGAGCGCAGGAGACGTTTGCGGGTGTGTCTGAAGTGTCTGTGGTGTTGGTTAAAGGCGTACGATCAGAACTCGATGCCCTTGCCATTCTATTTCCCCCTTCCCGACCCCGATATGACTCGTCACCTTCAGGCCGAGCAAGACCCCACTGCCAACATGATGGGACGATGTTTCGGCGCGTTGGTTGGAAAAGGGCTTGCAGCCGATCTCAACTTACGCCGTCACAGCGGTGTTGGCGTCCGCGACGCGAAGATGGCGTCCCTATCAACTATTCTCGGAAGCACAAGCACGGAGGTGGAAACTTTTATTAGTCAGCCGGGCGCCATCGGTCTTGCGAACGTCGTCTCCCTCATGTCGGTCGACATGGACGCCTTGATCACGGAAAAGGCACCTTCGGAAGCTCTAGACTTATTCCAAAGGACCCTCGACAGTCTCCTCTCGAAGGACTTCCTGGCTTCGCTGGATGAAGGGCTGCCGCCGAATCTGGTAGCTCGCTTTGAAGAGACGTATTCCAATGCCCGACGATTACTGATTCTTGACTGGCTGACGAACCGACTGCGACCGGTCATGGACAAGTTGGCCGCGGGCAGTAACGCGCGACAGCCCAGAGACAGTCGTTTAGACGGCGTCTGAACCTGCTTAGGTAAGGACCAGTTTCTTTTATTACATCGCCACAATCGCGCAAGGGCTCAGCACTACGGGATTATAGGACAGCTTACTTGGCGACACGGGATTTGCGTTGCCCTTGTCCCTCGCTCGTCGTCACACAGGACCCCGGGCACGCGCCAACTCCGAGTCAGGCTGCTGTACTGTACGACGATGTGACATGGACTAAATTAGTACTCCTGCTTCCAGGGCACTCGACACGATACTTCCTGCATTCGCTGTACCAACGGTGCTTCAAGCTCTTTCCGCGCTCCCTTTATTTATTTCGGTCTTCCACGCTTCCCTCGTCTCATTGTATTATGTCTACACACCTCCCTATTCCAGAACATCTATCTCATTGTTGTGTATCAAATATATTCTCCGGAGTGCTCGCACTGCTATCTCCAGCGCAGCTATCCACTCGAACTCTAGCATCCGTATAGGTACAATAGTAGACCGGCATATTTCACAGTCGGGGTACACCAGACACGAAGCTGCACAGCGCCATTACCTTAATGCCTTGTCGCTTTTGACCAACCACGACCATATGCACCGCGTCCCCGTCCCACGTCGCAACTCTTGGAGCCGCTGTTTCTGCGCCTCGTGTCTCCCCGTATTTATTCACTCTTTCTTTTTGGGACCATCCGTATACCAGTATCTAGTACAAGGCAGTGCACATGTGGGTTACTGGAGTCAAGACTGGGGTAAGCAAGGACTCGAGGTAAGGTGGACGTACGAGGAGCACGTGCGTCATGAGAATTATGACCTCCGACGAACTGAAGCGAGCCGATCCATGAAAGTAACTGCTTCGCCTGCCACGGTGGACAGGAACTCTGCACAAGACTATCATTTTATTTAAAGTATTAGGCCGCCTCCTTCAGCGAGGTTTCTCTCTGCGTTCAGGCTGTTCCCTAAACACCTAGTTACCTTCCGAAGGAGCGTCGGGTGTGGCTCTTGGTGTGGCTGCGTCGTGTTGTGCTCTTCTGTGTAGTGCTACAGGCTACCAGGATGCGCGGGTGATATGATTGAGAAGGGTCCAGCTATGACTGCAGCTTGACGTGAAACTCGGACTCTATCTCGCACGTACCATTCCTCTCATGGATGATCGACGTCGATCGACGATCGACGATCAGTCGGACCAGTTTGATTGATCCCGTCCTCTGATCCCGCATCAAAATGACCAGGCACCGCCTCTCATGGGGAAAATGCGCAGAAACAGATCGCGCGTCTGCGTCATGATAAGGACCCTCTGGTATTGTGCGAGGGACAAACCCCTCGCCATCCTACCATGTCCGCACCACCCAGAGATAATTCGCAGGATTCAGTCTGCGTAGGGGGCGCGACTGAGTACCTAACTAAGTACACAGCAAGTAAGGATAAAACGGAATAGAGTAAACTACTAACCTCAGCCGTTTGGGTAAAGGGGCTGAGGTTTTTCTACGTGAGCTATGGGGTATTTCTGTAGAAAGAAAATAAATTTCGTAGAGTAAAAAAGCAAGATCGCGGTCTTTGATCGCGGTCAAGCAACCAAGCTCGACTTAATGCACTTGTGTGTTGCCGATCCAGCCGGCTAGGACGCAGTTTCAGCTCCCATATTAGAGCTACTCGACATTCTCTTCGGGGACGAATTCTGGACCTAACCGAATGCTGAACGCCGAGCTGCTACCAGATCTCCCACGAGATGACTCCGTTGGGACAGCGGTTGCGGGCCCCTAATCTGCAGGTGGATACTACAGTACTGTAGGTTGACCAACTGTGGCAGACCATGGAAGCGGCCATATTCCGTGGCGAGCTGCGGTCTTGGTTTCGTCTTTTTTTTTGGGACGTCCAATACATCTGCAACACTAGTAGGCGTTCAGAGGCGTTTAGAACCATTCCATTCTGAACACCTCCAAGTTTGCAGATGTAGTATGCTGATGGGAGTTCCCGAAAGTTCACTCGTTAAAAACTTCAAGTTCCGGTGACTGGAATGGCGTGACTGACTACCCACCTCCCTCTCGAGATTCTAACTGCCATTTTCGAAGAGATCGGCGTTGTCAGCGACTTACGCCACGTGCGAACCGCCTGCCGCACTTTCTGCGCCGCCGCCACGCCGATTGCATTTTGCGCTCTTTCTGTGATTGCCACCAGAAGAAGCGCCAGAAATCTAGGACAGCTCCTCGACGTCCCGGATCTCGCAGCCCATGTCAGGAAGGTTGCTTATCTTGATACAGGCGCTGATAGGAAGGGAAGGACACTTAAGCATAGTGCGCCCTTTCCCCTTATTATCCCATAAACGAAATCACGACTTGTCTCTGTGTACCTGCGGTGGTGGGTCACCCCAGTCAGAGTGAACGCCCTCTGTGAACTGGCCAGTTCACTATCTCGCGTCCACAAGCTTCCTCGGCTCGAAACCACTAGATTGATGTTCTACCCACTTCATGATAGCCACATTAGTTCCAACGATCGGAGTCACCTCGATGTCCAGGCATCGATCCCCAGTGCGCTTGCGGCGGGCTTCAATGTCCATGCACCACTCAAGCTAACGTCCCTCTCTCTGGGTAGCATGTGCGTTTGGAAACCATCTCCCCTCGAATCACCCTCATTCCAGACTGTCCTGAAGGGTCCCTACGGCGCCTCCTACTGTCCATGCTCTTCGACCGCGCCTGAGCCCCAGATGCACGCACGTCTGATGACCCACTGGTGCCACTTCTGGGGTACCCTCTACCCTCGCACTATCCTCGCCCCGACTCAGCACACCCTCACGGAGCTCACCATGCACGGTGACATACCTGTTGGCGCCTCATCTGGGCTGTCCCTCGCAGGGCTTCACTTTCCCCTCTGCGCGCTCTCCCTCCGCGGGCTCTTCTTCCAGCCGTCCACCGGAGTCGAGCCTTTCATCCTGCGGCATGCCCCCACCCTTGCGCAGCTCCAGGTTATTGCATGCAAGCTACCCGCTCCCGCGCCCGCCAACTTGTCCCTCTCCTACTTCCGAACCATATCTGCCCGGCGGTTGGGACCACATCTGGGACCGCTTCGCGGCAGAGCTCACCGCCGTCGCGCTGGACGTCGATACAGAGTGCCGGTACATCGAACCTAGGTCGTTCTGGGAGGTTTCGTCTTCGAGTCGCGTTACGTGGCTGACGCTGCAGCGCTGCGACGCTTCTATATGACCGTTTCTGCTCAACCGGGGGAGAGGCCTGAGGAATCCTGAGGGGAGGCGACGTCTGACACCGTGATAGGTATACAGCGGGGACACACCGAGTCCCGTGTGTCGTCTTTGAGAATTGAGAGTGTTCTCTGTTTAAGGTCCGGTATGGCGCCGGGAGGGAAGGGGATCGGCGTATGGTACAGGGAAACAAGTGTTGAACTGTACTAGCTCTTGTGCATAGTTGTGCATGATCTAAGCTGGCAGCGAGACGTGGCGCGAGCACGTGACTCTCTAATGACCCACCGGTCGACTGGCAAAAATTGACTACGGATTTGTCTCATAGCGACTTGAAATGACTGTCGGACCCCCGATTGACTAAGAATCCATTTCTTCTGATGGTATCACGTGACATGTTAGGTGGGGTTGAGGTGGGGCCAGTAACCACCAACCACACTATTTTGCAGAAAAGACCAGAACGAACTCAGCTTTCCTCACCGCACTATGGGCCAGGTCGTCCTCACCACCCTTGATGGGGAATTTCCCCAAAAGGTTCCATCGTGAGTGCTCCTGGCATAATGTAGCGCAGTCGCGCCCCATTCTCAGTCTCCATTTCATGATATGTATCTTACGAGCTTCGAACTGCGGTTCTCAGCCTTTGGACCCATCCACTCCTCATCCCGTCCTACCTTGCGCTTCTTTCCATTGTCGTCCTCCTCGCACAAGCAATCTTCTCGTCTGGTCCAGTTCAAAGGCTTCGCGATGAAGACGCGCCAGTAATTGCTATCCACGGCGAGTCCGGCGTCACCGCAAGCGCCACTCGGACAGGTTTCGTGTCCGCTGTCAAGGACCATGTAGAAAAATCAGGGGGATCAGTCATCTTCTTTTTCCAAGTATTACGCCTCGTTGTCGTTCTCACACTCCTCGGCCTTGCGATATTCAGCTTCGTGCAAGAAGAGGGTCAGCGGCACGTCTCCCTCATCGTCTGCAGCAAGCGCACTCGATCACTGGGGTAGGAGGTACGAGGGAAAGCACCATTATAGCAGTGGCTCGCTCACTAAACGCGAGTGGCTCGATCTCACGCTTTGTCTAACCTATGTGTGTCATCCCAGCCACCGAAGTTTGTTTGAGTTGGCTTTCTCACTTGATCAATAACTTGACGCAGCTGTATGCGGCCATTTTGGGATTAATGACTGTGACCGCATCGGAGAGTCTGCGCGTCAGGTTGCTTCGTTCCATCTCTCCTTACTCTTGTTTGGCATCCTCTCCGTCTACGCTTACCGCAACATCTGGCCACTGCTTACTTTCACCTTGTCACCTGTCGATAGCATGCGAAGGTCCTTTGCTATGGGTCAGAATTGGCCTTCTGGCTTTCGTGGCTATCGCGATCCCTCTACTCATCCCATACCAGTATATCCCGATTGATCCTAAGGCGAGCTTGCTATTATCATCTTAGTACTTTTCGATCTCTGACACCGGTTGCAGGACCCCCAGCAGGTCATCAACCCTGAACAGACCGCCTCGCTTCTATCTATGATGTTATATACCTTCCTTGATCATATCGTTTTCTTGGCATATCGTGTTCCACATCTACCGTATGATATGCTACCACCACTCGCAGACTATGATTACACGAGGAATCTCGTGCGAAGGAGTTTCAAAGCAGGTTCACGCCGGTTACTGGCGCAAGTGTTTTGCTGACACGGTATGCTAGTACTTGGATACATTTTCTGGTGGTCCCAGAAGGCACATCTTCTGGGGATTCATGGCGGTCTTCCGTCCGTTCTTCCCTGTACTGTTACGTGATGCGTCGCTTATACTCCATCCAGGTCGTGAATACATCCAACTAGCAATCTTCGTCGTCATTAAAGTCTTTTCAACCCTAATGGCACCAATTGGCATGAATCAGCTCTTGCGGTACCCGTTTCTTTTGACGGTCTTTACGGATCACTTAGCGTGTCTCATTTAGCTACCTCGAAACCCGTGGAGAGGGTGCGGTGGTTCGTCCATGGGTTTGGGTAGCATATATTTTTCTGGGTACCTGCTCTTCGGAACAATTGCTTACCAATGGTACATTTTCATCGCGGTCAGTGATAGGGATAGTTACTGTGCCAAGTTCCTCATGTGTCGACCATGTTTTTAGACGGGTAATCTCGTGCGGGTCACTGCCATCGTCACACAACTTGTCTTTGAACACGCCCTGCGGATCCGCGTGAAAGCCGAGACTTCGTCATCCTCGGAAGCCATGCTCGCTGCCACTCCCGAGGTTGGCAGCGAAGCCACGACACCGGATAGTGGGTCAGTGGTCGAGATCAATATCGTATCCGAAGGAGTGGGCGGGAACGGTGAGACTCGGAGCGAGCAATCGACGATCGCGGCGTCGAGCATCAAGGGCGAGCGAAAGGAGGAAGCTTCCGGATCTGATTCCAGGCGAGGAGAGTGGCGATAAGCCAGGGGGATTCGAGCAACCTGGTATGGAAAGATGAACAATTTGGTGTCGACTGATCTGGAGAATCTTCTCGACGGACGGGATTTCCTGCTCCTCAGTTTGTCGTCTTCTCTCCTCCCCCGCTTTGCCGCCCGCGGGCTCATCTTTGTTGACTAAAACTTTCCCCTTAGTTTTGTATTTTCCGCTGCAAATGGTGATCTGCGTCTGCTTCTTGTATAATATTCTTGGCTGGAGTGCATTCGCCGGGAATGGCAGTGATGGTCGCCCTTTTCCCAATCCCAGGAACCGTTGCTGGAAAAATACAAAAAATACAAAGGGAGACCGTGAAGCGTGTGGGTATCCACCTCATCAATGTCTTGACGTCGGGATTTACTTCGCGGTTAGACGGATGCGCGTGTCCAAGCTGCAACTGAAAGTGAGGTCGCAGACACAAGCCTATAATGTGCGGGCGCTGACGAGCCTCGATTGCAGCTATGGGAATTTTGCGCATGATCAAGCTGTTTGGCTGGGAGCCTAAGATCGCCGCGCGGCTAGCTGGAGAAGAGGGAGCAAGAGCTGCAGGTACATCAAATCGCGCCAGATTTTGGTCGTGATCAACGGAAACATCAAGTGGGTGTTCCCAGTTTCTCTCCTAGGTTTCTCTAACGTGGAAATCTAGCTTTTTCATGCCGGTCATCACAGTGCGTCCCCTCGTCCTGTGAGTACCTGCTGGTTTGTTCTGACCGACACTCCCGGAAGATGGTTGTCACATACGTCACTTACGTGCGTGCACTTGACCCGGTCAGGCTAATGTCTGAACTGACCAGATCCACAGACTGCGATTATGAAGCGCGCACTCACCCGTAATTTCGTTCCTTTCCGGGAGGGTGCCTGTTCTGAATTTGTCTGCAGCATCGGCCGTATTTTCCTCCATGGCAGGTCAGTCTGAGGGCCTTCACTGACGGCATGCGTGTGAAGGGACCTATCTTTTCAGTGTTTGATATTATCCGCAACCAGCTTCAAACAATATTCTGGATGATTCCTATGTTTATACGGGCAAGGGTTTCCCTCGATCGTGTGAACGATTTCTTGCATCATGTGAGCAAATCACCTTCTAAGTCACTACTTGATATATAGAACTCTTTTGGCAGACCGAGTTGCTAGACGAGTTCGCAGATGCTGAAAAGGGCTCTGAGCGAGTGATGCTGATGGATGCGTCACACTTCGACCAGGACGTGATTGGGTTCCAAAATGCCAGCTTCACTTGGACGAATGAAGACCCCGATGGCACGCTGACACCATCCCGGCGACGGTTCACCCTGCGCGTGCAAGGCGAACTGCTGTTTAAGCGTGGTTGCTTCAACCTGATCATCGGGCCGACCGGCTCCGGCAAGACGTCGTTGCTGATGGCGCTGCTCGGTGAGATGCATTTCGTGCCGATTCGCCCCGACTCGTGGTATCATCTCCCACGGCAAGGCGGCGTCAGCTACGCTGCGCAGGAGTCGTGGGTACAGAACGAGACTATCAGGGTGAGGACGACCAATGTAGTCACGCTTGCACTTTTTGTTCTAAGTGAAGAGCAGGATAATATCTTGTTTGGAGCCCCATACGACGAAGAGAGATACAACAAAGGTAATTCGTTCTGGCGGTCCTCATATCTGAGTTACTGATGCCTCAATTCGTTCAAGTGATTTACCAGTGTGGTTTGCAACGTGATATCAGCTTGTTCGATGCAGGGGACAAGACCGAAGTTGGAGAGAAAGGTTTAACGTTGAGGTAGTATAAGGAACGCTCTTACATGACACGAACCTTGCTGACTCAATTCATTCATCTTGTAGCGGTGGTCAGAAGGCTCGAGTCACCCTCGCTCGCGCGGTCTACTCTTCATCTCAGATCCTCATCCTGGATGACGTTAGTGCTTTTCTTGCGGCATTCTCGCCCTCCTGGTTATCGACATCATTCTTGAAAAGGTTCTAGCCGCTCTGGATGTCCACACTGCGCGGTGGATCGTCGAGAAATGTTTCAAAGGTGACTTGATTCGCGGAAGGACGATCTTACTCGTCGTAAGTCACCCCTTCCCACCCGCATGTACCTATGGTCATTCCCAACACCCCGCAGACGCACAACGTTGCGATGGCTACCCCCCTCGCGGACTACGTCGTTTCGCTCGGAAAGGACGGTCTGATTGCTAGCCGTGGCTCGGTTTCAGACGCGCTCAAGATGGACGAGACACTTGCGAATGAGCTCGCGGAGGGCACACGCGCCATCAAGGACGAAGAGGAGGAGATAGACTCAGAGGAGCCCGACGGGACTGCGAGGCCAGCGGACGGGAAGCTAATCTTGGCCGAGGAGATCTCTGAGGGAAACGTCAGCTGGGATGCAGGTGAGCGCGCCGCCCAACCTTTCCTCAATTCAGACGGTGAAGTTCACTTTGTACTTCTCAAAAAAAATGAAGTCAAGCTGTTTATTAATGGTTTGGGAGGAGCGCACCCAGTCCTGTTTTGGATAGCATATGCCGGCGGCATGTTACTTCTTTCCACCCTCATGACTGTTCAGACGTGGTTCATGGGCTACTGGGCCGAACAATATGACATCTACCAACCGGAGGAGGTCAATATTACTTTGTAAGGGTCCACCTTTTACGATTCCAGTAGTTTTACCATCCTATTTCTGATGACTATTGGCCCTTCGTTTACAGCTACATCACAGTATACGTGCTTATCTTACTCGTGGCAACGGCCAGCTACACGACGGGGTTCGGCGTCTACATGTTTGGTGCTTTAAGGGCCTCAAGGACCATCCACCGGACCCTGATCGAGTCTGTCCTAGGGCACCACCCTGAGGTGCCACCTCCAAATTTCCGATACGGGCCTCTACTGATGTGCTCTTCTGCTTTGTAGATGGCTGGACACGACCCCAACATCCCGGGTCATTACTCGAGTCACGCAGGATATCCGCGCTCGTACGTGTTTCCACCGTCCTCCCACGCGGAATCCACGTGCTTCACAAGCCCTCTGCTCTAGTGGATGGCCCACTCGCCGACACATTTTCCTGGGTCATCGACATCTCAGCCGCCATGCTCCTGAAGTTCATCGCTGTGGTGTACTTCACACCAGTGTTCTCTGTGCCCGGAATCGTCATCGCAATCCTTGGCGCCTGGCTCGGCCGTGTCTATATGAAGGCTCAGATCGCGATCAAGCGCGAGATGAGCAATGCAAAGGCGCCCGTGCTAGGCCACTTTGGCGCGTCCGTCGCCGGACTCAGTGCGCCTGCTCACCGTGATTGATGTGTTATTGGTCTGACATCACCTCTTCCAAGCATCCATCCGGGCATATGGCGCACAGGTTGCGTTCCGCGAAGAGTCGTACAGGCGGATAGATAGGTACTCGAGGGCTGCTCGGTCCTTCTACAACATGAACAGGCAAGTCGGGTTCACCTCCGCGATGTACAGCGAGTGCATAATTGGGTTGACCCTACGTCAGATGGATCAACTTGCGTATCGACTTCCTGGGCGGGTTGCTCTCTGCAAGCCTCGCAGCCTACCTGATCTACGTACCGAATGAACATTCCCTTCCCTCGGATACTGGGTTTTCTCTCACAATGGCCAGTATGTTGCATATATTTAATATAACCCACGATTGCTCATCAGGGCTTCCAGTTGGATTCAGTGGCCTGATCCTCTGGTGGGTGCGCCATCTCAACAGCTTTGAGGTCGCCAGTGAGGACTCTCTATCTTGCGTGACCCTCCTTTGTATCTCTGATGTTTTTTCTCAGCGAACAGGTGAAGACTTTTTCTAGGTCGGTTTGCGAAGAGATGCTCATTGGTGCTACATACAGCTTGGAGCGTATGCACTCGTACATCAACGCGGAACAGGAGCCAAAGCCGACTGAGCAGGGTACACCCCCGGCACACTGGCCCGCGAGCGGAGATCTTCGGGTCGAGAAGCTCTCTGCGCGTTATTCTTATGTACGTCACATGACATGCCCGATGCGCATCCGGTGCTACTAGTGCTGAGCGCCACCCTGTCATTAGGATGGGCCGAAGGTTCTCCACGACATATCTTTCCACATCAAATCTGGTGAACGCGTCGGTGTTGGTGAGTGTTTATAATCGTATCTTAGGCGCGGCAACTGATCAGCGGGACAGTCGGTCGCACGGGAAGCGGCAAGGTATCCGTTCTCAGCTTGGTCGTTTGTTAAAGCGGCCTGCTGAAAAACTCTTTCAGAGCTCTCTAACGTTGTCGCTACTACGGTGCATATTCACGGAGGGTAGTGTGCACTACGACGACAAACTTACGAGCTCGATCAACCTGGATGCGCTCCGCTCGAATATCACCATCATACCCCAAATCGTCAGGACGCCCGCCACTTCTCTCCGTATCTAACTACTAAAGCCGTTTGCTTCACATAGCCCGAATTGCTGAGCGGCTCGCTGCGAGAGAATCTCGACCCGTTCTCACAATACGACGACGCAACGCTGAACAGGCGCGCTGCACGCCTCAGGGCTCTTCTCCCTGCAGAACGACGACGAGGGTGGCCGTCTCACCCTCGATAGCCAGATCGCTAGCGGCGGAGGCAATCTCTCCGTCGGCCAGCGGCAGATCTTGGCGCTCGCGCGTGCAATTGTACGCGATAGCAAGCTACTCATTCTTGACGAGGGTGCGCGTTTTCGTTCACCTTCTTGTGTCGACTTTGGCTGATCCTTTTTTTTTTTCCCCTGCAGCGAACGTCTGCTATTGGTAACGTCTTCCCGTTTGACTTGTGGGAGGCAAGGCAATACTGACGTAACACATGGCACAGATTACAAGACGGATACGATCATACAGACATCTCTTCGGACCGAGCTTAAAAGGGATACAACGCTAATCATAGTCGCGCATCGTCTACAAACAATCATCGATGCCGATAAAGTTGTAAGTCACACTTCCTCTCCCCGCTCCAGAGACGCAGGCTAAAGAAAGAAAATAAAATAAAATAGATGGTCCTGGATGCAGGTCGAATTGTGAGTTTCTCCCCTCACCTCCTCTCGGACTTTGAAAGTATTAAAAATACAATAAAAGGTCGAATTTGACAAGCCCAGAGAACTCCTGAAAATGGAGAACGGTAGGTTCCGTTCGTTGGTCGACGAGAGCGAGGACAGAGATCTGCTTTACTTGATGGCTTCCTCAAGCGAACTTGATGTCTCAGACTGTGTCCGCCCCCATTCATCTGAATAGCACCACTGTGGTGATGTACTAAAGTGGAGGGGGATGACGGACAGTGATTTCTTATAATTTAACGAATGTATACTGGTGACGGTTGCTTGGCTTGAAAGGGCGACACATTTAGCGCGCGACGTGACGTCATCCAATTTGCTTAACAAAATCCACGGATTCAGAGGCAAATGAGCATGCCAGACAGGTGCATCTAACAATGCCCCGTGATCGAAAGGTAGAATGCAGGGACTAGGTTGCTTGACGGGAAACAGTAGAGGGTACAATGGAATCTAATATGACGATGCCCGCCAGTGTCCTACACAAAATACGGCATATTACCCTTTCGAAAAGCCCTGGGTGAGTACAGACAGACTGTCGTGTCGAGCGAACATGCAACCCACCACGCGTCTCGTCCGTTGCTGCGCCGCGTCCCGCTCGTTCTCCTCGGCGGGGCCATACACGGTGAAGCCGCGCGTGCCGTCCTCCCGAATCGTGAGAATCGCCGCCATGTTCCCACAGCGGTAGCAATAGTTTGGCGCCGACCACACAGTCGCCAACGCCTCGTCGAACATATACTTGTACCCCTCCTGCACCAGCTGGTGCGCGCGAGCGATGAGCGAGAGCGAGTTGACGTGGTTAAACTATGTATGCGTCTCAGAAGGAACGAACATAGAAAGAAAAAAAAAAAAAAAAAGTGGTCGCACCTCGCGCGTAATGCTGCCGCCGAAGAGCCATCCGGCACCGCGTGGGCTAACGGCCCAATTCTCGACGTCATCCGGGTCAGACCACATGAGATCTATGATAATATGCACGTTACACCAATACGGACACTCAAGTGAGGCACGTCCAGAACTCGGTCGGTCCAAGGCTTGCGTACGGCACGTGACTCACCGCAAAATGCACCCTCGTGCGGGATCTCCTGAGCCCGCGACAGAACGCGAATTTGGTCCAGCGTGCGAATGTCTGGCTGAAAGCCCTCCGTGGACACAAAGCACCTCGCCGTCAATTATCTATGCGCATGGTGAATGCGGATTGTGAGGAATGGCAGTGGGACACGTACCGCAGCCAGATTGAGATAATCAAAGACGCTGCAACACGCCTTCCATACAGAGGCGCTACCGTACTTTTGCTGACACTCCTCTCCATAGGTGTCGGACAGCGGGTGAATGTGCAAGGTGGGCGGGCATACCATAAAATCCATAGACTTGCGTTATCTGTCTACTCTCGTGGTTCCCACGAAGTAGTGATATCTTATCGGGATAACTTGATAAAAGTCCGTCAAGGAGGGCGAGCGCGTAAGTAGGCCCACATACCGTGCCTTGAGTGCAAGGAGGAGAGATACTGTCTCTAGGCTATAATGCCCCCGGTCTACGAAGTCGCCCTGAATAAGAGGAAGGGGAGTGAGCGAGATGGAACGTCGGCTGCGTTCCACGTACGTGCCATGAATATGTAGCTTGTCTCCGGCACGGGCCCACCCTTGCGGAGTAGCTCTAGGAGGTCCCAGAACTGACCATGGATGTCGCCGCATATGGTGACAGGGCTTGAGATGGGTTGGATATTGGATTCTTCGACGAGGATTGTGCGGACGCGGTCGCAGAGAACCTTCATGTCGGGCTCAGGGAGGTGTTCGCAGCGCATAAGCTGTGAAATCCACTCGTCTGGGTTGTAGCGAGTCATTCAGCAAAGGTTGCGGTTTTTAACTGGGATAGCAGGGTTGTCTATTTCTGTAAAGGGTAGGTGTTGTAACTCGGCTATTTCCGATTAACGACTCGTTGCTGGGTTCATATTTCTGGAACTCACTCATTCTATTTTTTTTTGGTTTCTCGGTCGTCGTGGTTGTACCTGCGAAGGAATCCCTGCGAACCCTCATATCCCCGGTATTTTGGGGTCAGTTTCGCCGTTCGCTTGCTTTTCCATATTCGAGTCTGGCTCATGCTCCGAGTCTGCACATACGCATATAGTGTATTTTCTTGAACTCATAGTATATTTTTCTGGTGCGTTATTTCCAAGTCATTTTACTCTAGCATTTCTGCTTACCAACACGACATACAAGTGTATTCAAATCGACAATCGCGCACAGGTGGTCGTCTCAGATAACAACTTTTGGAGCGTTCTCGGCTTGGCGAATATGTCTCGGCAAACGTCGGATCAACCCCAGAATGCAATGAGAAAATACAATACATCTCGTTTTATCGCACTCTCCTCGTCGCTCTCCTATAGTTCGGAGGACATCAGGTTAGGTATGACGGCAGGCTCTACGATACTGGTAATCATTACCGCGACTGTCGCCGGGCGGTGGACAAAGCGCGAGGGCATAAGCGAAGAAAGAATCTTTGAAGCATTTTACCCAACGGCACCGGGGATACTTTCGCTCCTTTTGCTTGCGCATATCGTTTTCTCATTTCGTTCGGCCAATGCTGATTCCCGCAATCTCGTCGATAGTACTACTCCAGTTGGTGGTTCGTACCCTCTCCAGCTCGACTGCATATTACGCAAGCTGACGAAAGGTTCTCAGGTCTGGTGCAATAGACATCTCGTGTTCCCCCGATGAAACCGACTGGGCCTTTGGACAGGTGCTGTCTCTTGTGATGCTCGCCACCAGTCTGAAGGAAATACTGAATTTTCTGATTGACCTTGTTCGACGACGGTGAAAGGTCGGGTGCGAATACGAAATGTCGTCCCAAGGGGAAGGTGTAGACAGAATGAAGACGAGGAGAGACAAGTGAGCGATGGGATACGAGATAGTGTGAAATCGACGGACTCGCGGCATGAACCAAAAGGTCGAGAGCGGCCCGGACCGTGAGATGTATGCGTTGGTTGGGAACAGTAGAACCAACCCAAAGTCCAAGAACCTTATCTCTGAACATCTAAGATGGCACAAGGCGAATATGTTGATTTACAGATTGGGACATTTCTGATGGCCTCAACACTCCATCCTCTACTAGCACTACTATGTCTATGAATAGCAGCGTTGCAGCACAGATTCAGAACGTGGAAGTCAGGTTCCAACCGCCGTTGCACGAGCAGCGACGCGCTTGGGTACTCGGTGTCCTTCGTCGCGAGAGCGTCATATCGGTAGGGCCGCAAGCCTCCTTCAACGTCGCGCCCATATATCCACTGATTTTTTCTTTGTCATAGGCATTAGACGTCGGCTGTGGCGAAGGTATCCTCCTGCAGCATCTGACTCACACCGCGCCGTGGCGCGCCTACTCGTCCTCGACTCCCGCACCGGCTGTATTCGAAAAACCCGAACTGATTCACATTCGCGACGTGCACGGCCTCGACATCGTGCACGACGACCTTTTGTACGCCATTGACATCACAAAGCCGCCGAAGCGCGCATACGATTGGACGCGCTTCGAAGAACTGAACTTATCGATCTGGGAGGGCGGTCTGCAAGAACCCAACGCTACATTTAAAGGCTGTCGACTGCATCGTCGCCACAGAAGTGTACGTGCACACCCCTGCACCCTTGTACCGCGGGTCTTATCTGACCCGAGTCTAGAATCGAACATCTGCCCGAGGACGTCCTCACTTCATTCGCCCCGATCCTGCTCGGGAACTACGCCCCGCGTCTTCTTTTGCTCACCACGCCCTCATACGATTTCAACGTGTACTTCAGCACCCCAGGCGACCATAATTGGGGCTTCCCAGATCCGACCTTGCGTACTGACCGCGTGTTCCGCCACGCTGACCACAAGTTCGAGTGGACAGTAGACGAATGCGTGGCGTGGTGTAAGGCAGTGGCGGCGGACTGGGGGTATGAGGTCATTATCGATGGCATTGGACGCTCGACAACTAAGGACCCCTGGGGCCGCGGTGGCGAGACAATACGCGCCAGTCAAGTCGTCACCTTCCGAAGGCACGAAGGCGACGAATGGGCTACGAGACGCGCCACCAGGTACGCAGAGTGGGCCTCGGGGAGGGTGGACGGAGGGCAATCCCACAAATTGTTGGCCACGCATCATTACGAAGCGCACGCTGCCGCAGAGAAGCCAGCATCGCGCGAAGACATCGTTGCCGCTACCAAGATCGCCATTCAGACTATCGGTGCCGTCGACGTCACCATCTTCGAGCTCTGGCGCGAAGAAGCAATATCATCTGCATGCGGCGGTTGGCTCGAGGTCCTGATAGATGTTGTGGACCAGGATACGTCATTCGTACTGCACAAGGAATGCAAGGATGCGGAGGAATGGGTAGTGGAGCTGCTCGGTGTCTAACTGGCAGTCTAGGGCAGAGTAAGGTACGAGCAGACGTATATAGAGTATACGTCCCGTCCGTGGCTGGGCGTGGTGACGCGGCGAGTGAGGCCTGTGAGGAGCTGGTCATGTCACCAGGCCGTCACCAGTCCAGCTAACGTCTTTACATCTTGCTCGCGTCCTCGCCCATTGGGCCCCATTCGCCCGTCCAAAGAATTCGACTCTACTAATGAATTTTCTGTCGGTCAACAGCTACGCAAACTAACTTACTGTCATCTACCCACGGTCTATTTCCTGTCACTTGAGAGGAGAACATTGAGAGGAGAACACATCTTATGAGAGCACGCGTCAACTGAATCAGTCCAACCGGTTTACTTTTTTTTTTCTCGAAGAACCGAAGGAGTTGGAAGGAGTCCCAATTGGCCGATGAACTTGAAAGAAGACCATGAACCCCAGCCTGAGAACCATTCGTCATAAGCGCAACCCTTCCTGCAGAGGTACCCTGAAACTCCTCACCGCACTCGGATCTCCCTCCAAGTCAGCCAGTACCGTAAGATGCAGTAACTCCCGTGCCTGTGGTATTGAAAATGTATAATTCCTGGCACGAGGTGGGGCTGTGCCGGTGTTGACTACCTAGCGCCCGTGCCATCTCCCCCTCTACTAGTACTGTACCATACCTCTCGCTGCTGCCGCCATGTCCCAGACACCTCCCGCAGCTCCTTCACCTTCAAATTTCCAGACTATATTTTATGCTTCCATCAAAGAATATGAGAAGAAGACGAAGAATGACCTTCTTGTGCATCCCTTGATGGCCCAGTTGCAGACCTGCAACTCTCCCGCCGACATCCTGGCCATCCTCCACACTCAAGTCCAACAGTTCGAACAATTTACGTCCGGCAATGACAAGTTGACGAGATGGTTGAATCCGACTGTCAACGTCCTTTATGCCTTCTCCGCGGCCCTCGGCGAGGGCGTCGGACTGGTGGGCCCCATTGCGACGGTCCTGTGACGATCAACCGTCCGATATCATATTTTTTAGGTGTTCTCGCCGGCGAAAGTCATTTTCGCTGGTGCTGGAGTCCTTCTCTTGGTAGCTATTGTCTCGGACCTCTTTTACTCGGACTGTCCTGATACCGAACCTATGCAGGCGGCCAAGGATGTCATTGCGAGCCAAGATGCGCTCGTCGATATCTTCGAGCGCATTGAAAGCTTCTTCAGACGGCTCGAGACATATACTGAGGTGCCGACGACAGAAGCAATGAGGGACACGATCGTGAAGATAATGGTGGAGGTGCTTGGAATATTTGGGATCGTGACGAAGGAGATGAAGCAGGGACGAGCAAGTGAGTCGATTTCTGATTATACGTTGCTCGTTGCTGATAGATGTTTAGAGAGATATTTGAAGAAACTGATTGGAAGGAGGGATATTGAGGACGCGCTGGGCAGACTGGATAGGTTGACGCAGCAGGAGGTGCAGATGGCGACTGTGCAAGTCCTCAAAGTCACACACGATGTAAAAGACAGAGTAGAAACTGTGGGCGACAAGGTCAACGTGGCAATTGAGGGTACGTTCAGCACATTTACTAGTCACAAGCGCCATCGCAAACTCATATACGTCTAGACGGCAAGGAAACAAAGGCTCTGTTGCAACAGACGGCAAACAACATGGACGAGGATAGGCGTTCGTGGTTCTTTAGCCCGCTTCTTTTGGTTCCCAAACTGAAACGCTGCTTCAGGAAATCAAGTACGGACGAACCACCGAACGTGGCTATCTCCGCCAGACCCATCCACTAATCAAAATCTCGCGTGCACTACTCAACACGAAGGCACGGCGACATGGTTCTTCCAAGGAACTATATTCTTGGAATGGAAGTCCAAGGCCACCACGTCCTTGTTGTGGATCCACGGGAAACGTGCGCCTCTCTGCCCCTTCACACTCCCTCAGAACTTGATCGCCTCTCGTCATTGTAGCGGGCTCAGGGAAGAGCATCCTTTGGTTCGTTATCATATCTTTTGTCGGATTCACCTCAGAGGAACTCATACCACCAATTTGAACTAGCTCCGCAATTATCCAAGACATCATGGTGTTGCGGGAGGCTGGACGAGCCTCGATGGCGTACTTCTATTTCGATTTCAGGGACACCGATAAACAAAATCTCCACAACTTGCTTCCTTCGCTTCTCACACAGCTCTCCGCCCGTTGCGACAGTCGTTGCGACATACTCGCCCAAGTATATAAGGCACACGATAACGGCGCGCATAAACCCAGCACCAGTACGTTGATTGGATGTCTTAAAGAGATGCTCGCGCTACCTGGCCAAGGCCCAACCTACATCATTCTGGACGCGCTAGACGAATGTCCCAATACCTCTGGAATTCCATCCTCCCGCAAACAAGTTCTTGATCTCATAAAGGACGTTGTCGGCCTCCAGCTTTCGGATCTTCACATATGTATCACGAGTCGTCCGGAGATCGACATTCGAACCGCGCTTGAGCCCCTAGCATTTTACCCTGTCTCGATCCACGACCAAAGTGGACAAAAGAAAGATATTGAAGACTATATTAGATCTGTCGTTTACGCGGACTCGGATACTGCGATGAGAAGATGGAGGGACAAGGACAAAGAACTGGTTATTGAGACGCTTACGGATAGGGCTGATGGAATGTAAGCGTGTTTGAGGACGGCGACGGACGCTTGCTGAGAATTTGGCAGGTTCCGATGGGTTTTTTGTCAACTGGAGGTGTTGCAACATTGCCTCCCGCAGAGCATCCGGAGAACGCTCAATGAATTGCCGAAATCTTTGGATGGGACATATGAGCGGGTGTTGAAGGAGATCGGGATGGCCAACCGAGACCATGCTCGTCGCCTCTTACAATGTCTCACTGCGGCCACTCGCCCCCTGCGCGTCGAGGAGCTAGCAGAGATCCTCGCGCTTGACTTCGATTCCGCCGATGGAGCGATGCCGAAGTTGAACGAGGATTGGCGGTGGGAGGATCGACAACGAGCTGTGCTATCTACGTGCTCGAGCTTGATCACCGAAGTCGACGATGGGGATTCGCGGGTCATCCAGTTTACACATTTTTCGGTCAAGGAGTTCTTGACTTCCGATCGTCTTTCCGGCTCTAAAGGGGACGCTTCGTACTTTCATATCATTCCCGAGCCCGCACACACGACTCTCGCCCAGGCTTGCTTGGGAACTCTACTCCAGTTGGACGGCAGCGTCGACAATAAGCAGGTCGAAGATAGGTTTCCTTTGGCAGGATATGCCAGTCGACATTGGGTGGAGCATGCGCAGTTCGGAAAGGTGTCGTCACACGTAGAAGATGGGATGCGACATCTTTTTGACTCAACCAAACCACATTTTGCCGCGTGGCTCAAGTTGCACGACATCGAAGTTCGCTACTCCATGAAAGGTGGATCTCCATTGTATTATGCTTCGTTGTGCGGGTTTCGAGACCTGGTAGCGCACATCATCGCCATGCATCCCGAGCAGGTAAATCCGAAAAATCCGAAGGGTGGTCATAATTACATTCCACTAGCGGCGGCATTGTACAAGAAACACTTCGACGTGGCAGAGCTATTGTACCAGCATGGTGCAATCGTAGATGCTGACATTTCCTATAATAACCGAACTCTACTCCAAGATGAGTCGGTGGCTGGACGTATCGATGTCGCACGGTGGTTACTCGAACATGGCGCAGATGCGGATTCGCAACAACACAATCACTGGACCCCAATTAATTCGGCCGCGGCGAATGGACACCTAGAGGTTGTCCGGATGTTACTAGGGCACAGAATACGCATCAATGCCGCGAACGACGCAGGTCTTACTCCATTGCACCAGTCATCGAGAAATGGTCACGCAGAGATCACGAGGCTATTGCTCCAACATGGGGCGGAAATCAGCGCACAAGATGAGGACCACTCGACGCCATTACATCTGGCATCGTCTTATGGGGGGCTCCAGACTGCACGTCTGCTGCTTGACCGTGGCGCAAGTATATATGCCAAGGACAAGAAAGGAAGGACCCCAATACAGGTGGCATCAATAAATGGAAATAACGCGATCGTACAGATGTTGACGGAGCATGGTGAGAAAGTAGATAGAGTACTATAGGTTAATTTACAGAGGTATGTCAAGTCATCGCGATAGTATGGGTGGTCCCTTCTGCTAGTATTCATATAGGCTGGCACGCTTAGAATGTAGTGCATATTACTGTTTTATGAGCTGTAACAACATACTGACAACGGGGAACGAATGGTCAACGGTATAAGGGACATTTAAAGCAGAGTGATGGCATGCGGTTGGAGAGTCACCACTAGATTATCTGTAGGTGTTGAAGTCCCCGGCTTGCATGATGGTACACACTCGGAAAGGCCAAACGTTCATAACGTTCATTCCTTGCGAGATGGATGTGACCTACAAGTCACACCTTTTACATTGTAGACCGGAACCAGTTCCGTCGCCTCTGGGAGTCGTGATGAAGGCAGTGTAGATGGTTATGCGGGTATAAGGATGTCGACCCAAGGAGAGGCGTAGAGAGGAATAATAGAGAAGAGAATAGGAGACACGGAAACGTCACGATGGGTGGATGGAGACAGAGTCTGACGCGGGCACGGACACGGATCGCTGACGCAGGAGTAAAGAGATTTTATTTTCCGTCATCAACGTGTATCTTTTTTTTTTTTTTTTTTTTGGATCCATTTATATCTCGGTTGGTAGGCCATAGGCCCAGACCGGACGCAGCGTGAACAGGCTACACTAAGGGGGGTCGTAACGGTGTTCCCTAGCAGTGATAGGTTACAAGACTACTAGGGATGGTGGGTGAATAGACCGTATCGGAGCCATTACACCTGCATGGCGCAGCCGTGGGTGTTACCGAAGACCGGTACGGCCGGACTCCACTACATGCTGCGTCGCCGGGTGGACTTATGGATGTCGCACAGTGGCTACTCGACCACGGCGCAGATGCGAATTCGCGTCAAAACGATCTCCAGGCTCCAATTTATTTAGCCGCATATTTGGCACACCTAGAGATTGTTCGGATGCTACTGGGTCACAACGTACGCATCGACACTATACTCCATTGCACTAGGCATCGGTCCATGGTCAGGTGGAGGTCACGAGGCTATTACTCACTGACAACATAATTCCATTTTTTTCGCGCAATAGCTTGGAAAAAGCAGTGACTAATACTTAATAATTTTACACAATCCATAATTAAAATTTAATTCTAATTAAACTTTAAGTCCATTTTGGAGTTATCACACTGTGAAAAAACTTAACGTTCAGCTTATTGAGAACAATGGTCACTCTTTGCGGGTCGCTTACCTTTGGCTATCCGCGGGAGCATGCCCATGACGTGCCGCTTGAGGCGTGGGAGACAAAGGGGGGGGGGAAGACGCAGCGCGCAGACATGAGGGGTGACGAATGAACAGGCATGCCTTGTGTTATTCAGTGGCTAGGGGTATTTGGAGGGCAGCGGGAAGGGAGTGTGTGTACATGGGAACGTGTGACTAAAATAGCTATGTGGCGAACTGGTAGAGACTGGGCAGAAGCATGAAGTGCTTCTCGATTGAAAAAACGGGGATTTTGTGTCTGAGGTGAAGTCGCGACACCCGACCTGATAGGAATGACGATGACGCATTGAGTGAGCCTCAGCACCCCTAAAACTAGGAAGAGGCAGGACTGGCTTACCCTGAGCGTTGAACGCCTGGGGGGGGGGGGAAGGGCGACGGCGATGCCAATAGGGATTAGCGAACTGGGGGCATGGAATAGTGGATGAAAGCATCATGGACGTCCGACGAGGCTTGGATGTAGGGGGTGATGATGATGGCATGCTTCTGTAGGTATAGGAGGAAGGAGTCACCGGCCCACTGGCCTTTGGCCTTCATTACATCGAATGGCATGCCTCGGAGGAGGTACTCCAAGGTGGACCCAATACGGATACCGTGGCCCTGCAGCGGCTCTATGTCACAAACGGGACTTTCACAGACAGAAGTACAATACAAAGGCGACATGAACTCTTACTATATGGTTATGACTACAATAGTAAGTAGGAATTAGTCATGGACTTAGTCACTACACGTTGTACTGGCATGTGATTGCCAGTATGACTCATTACTAGGATAGCGGTAGTAGGGTTTGAGCTACTTATGCTACAGGATCAGCGGACTCACAGAGGAGCTTTAAAGCTACCTCTTATATGTATAAATAGTGGCCTTAGAAGACCAAGACACGCCATCTTGGTCTTCTTCAGAATACCACTCATACTCCTCTCTTCGGGTCTTCGTACCTCGACTTGTCGTTGCCTTGACCTTCGAGTCTAAGGACTTCACCATTTCCCGTCATCAAGTACTCGTCATAGTGGTCTTGACCCTCAGGGCCTTTTGGACCGCCTTAGTCGTATATCAAGGAATCCTCCGCACCTATCTGCGTTATAACGAAACTCGCTAAGTCGTGAACGCCTGTGTACGAGCTCTAGTCGGGCTTATGCCGTGGTAGCGTTACATTAAGACCAAGATCCCCAACCGTGGCGTTCACCACAAGAGATCAGTGGAGAAACTTCAGAACCTACACCCTTGAAACAAGAGGAGAAAGATCAGTACCACGACGATTCCTAGGTGCGGCCAGGTGGAGAGAATATAGAGGAGACACCGGATACTTCGTCGATTTCCCAGGGGAAGCTATCAGATACCGACCAGTTGAGTTCAACTACTCTAACTTCTGTTGGATGGAAGTTACGTGGAACCTGATAGACAATCGGTGGGACGTCGTCAGACCAGCAGGAAGACACTACCGCTGTGATATTGACTCGAGAGAACTTCACGGAGACGATTGGGGATCGCTCGACGGAGATAGCGACAACGAAAGCGAAAGCGAAGAAGGACAGCCAAGGGAACAAGCACCCTCGGAATCAAGCCACAAAGAACCAGTAGAAGAACATACAGCAACAGAAAGCGAGATAAGGCCAGGAACAGGAGACGACTCAAGTCTACTAGCCCACATAGCTGAGTCATTACACATTACGGTCCCGGAAGAGATTCATATCAGAAGTCCCATGGCTACCGCCACAGAAATCCAAGTGGTAGAAGAAGTACGATGTATCAGGGAGGAAGCAGAAGCCATCCTCAACCCCATCAACCCCTCCACGGGCCATAGAATGATGGCCGACGACGCAGCCTTATTCAGGGCAATAGGCCCAGACCAACCGGACCCACCGACAGGACCACCACCACCACCTGGTGGATTACCCGGAGGATTCCCCGGACAAGGACCCACGGGAGGAGGATTCCCAGGAGGAGGACGACCACCTGGAGGAGAAGGACCACCGGGCAGAGGACCGCCAGGAGGAGGACCCCCTCCCGGATTAGGCAGAGGCGGAGGACACGGGTCAGACAGACTATCAGGTGAACCCCCGACAGTACATGACGGAGACCGTACTAAATACGAAGCCTTCCTAACGCAATGGCACGTATACTGGGGGATGAATCTGGACGCCCCCATCATGCAAAATGAATACCGGAGATCGCTCCTATTCCTAGGATACGTCAAAGGGATCAATGTTAGCGAATGGACGCTGACCATGCTCGAATGGCTGAACCGAGAAGTACGAAGGGGGGTAAGTCAATACTCCCAAACTCTGTGGAACCACATTGCCACCGAATTCACCAAACGATTCTCCAACATTCTGGAAGAGGAGCAAGCCCAAGCCGAACTTCAGAAAGGGATTAAAATGACAGGAGAGGACATTGACGCGTATGTGGTCCAGTTCGAACGTCTGGCAAGAAAAGCTCACTACAACCTAAACGATCGACAAACGATTGACCGATTCACAGCGGGATTACCACGAGCCCTGTTTATGAAGGTGTACGAGTTAGACGAACCCCACACCTTCGAAGACTGGAAGAGATGTGCTCTACGCCTGTCGTGAACCTAGAAACTCGTTCACGACTCAGGCGTTCAAGACCGTTCCGGACCGGCCCGGTCTTACGTAATCACCTTCCTAATTGGGAAATCTGGAAGCGGAGTTCGAATTTCATACTCCGACGATCACGTGATCGATCACGTGATAAGCCTCTGTTGATCCACCACGTGACGTAACCACGTGCAGAGCACCCCCCTGAGGACTATGGAAGAGTCATTCCCATTTGTCAAGATCCACCCCATGATTTGGAGCAAATCGTACCATATCCGAGGAATTATCCCATTGGCTGATAGAGAAGACACATTGCCAACACGTCACCGACTGCGGCGCAGTCGTGCCACTGTCACGGATTTATCCTATTGGACTGCGGAGCAGTCACGTCATTATCGCGTCATATCGACTGCGGATTGCGTCATATCGACTGCGGATTGCGTCATATCGCACCATCGACTGCGGAAGAGTCGTACCACCTTATGCTTTATTCTGATTGGACCACGGATCTATCGTACGATCCCGTTACTTATTGCGATTGGACGCTATTATTAGAAGTACTCGGATATTCCCTGCGCAGTTTCCACAGCACCCGTGGAAAGGCCCTAAGCCTGCCCTAAACACCTACGCACAGACCATGTCCCTAGGTATATAAGGCCTGCGAATTCCATGGATCAGTCCTCAGACTGTCCACTTTGTGTACTCCTCTCAAAGTCTGACAACTCTCCTGCCTGCCTCTCACCTCCTGTGCCCCTTCAGTTATTGGACGAAGCCCCTTTAACAAGCGCCACTACCCCTCAGCTGAGCGCTGAGTTCTGTCAACAGTGCCCCTTCAGTGAGTGGACGTAGCCCCTCTCACAAGCGCCACTATCCCTTGACTGAGCGCCAAGTTCTGTTGGTCAAGCAAGCAGCCCTTTCCAGTCCTATTCTCCCTACTGTTATCCGACACTTCGCCCCCGGCTCTACCAACCCTTGTCAGATTAGAACGTATTTGTCGAGTGACAGTACGTTCTTCACAACGCCGACAAAAACAATACATCCACATGAAGGCACGTCTCGATAACTTCAAAAACAAAACCCCCCCTTCATCCGCGCAACCCCGCTGGAGGCCACAACCCCCCAACTGGGGTCCACCACAAGGACCACCACCGTCCAGATTTGATCCAAATGCAATGGACACCTCGGCGGATAGGACTCGCGCAAGAGTGGCAGAAGTGGGAGATGTGAATAGACCCTTCATTCCAAGGCCACAGCGAGGAGGATACGGACGAGGAGGAGGACCTCCATCCCGCGATATGAGGACAGTTATCTGCTACAACTGCAACCAGACAGGACACTTCTCACGAAATTGCCCACAGCCGCGTAAATGAGCCACCACTAGTCGAAGTGCGGAAACGGACTACTATACGCAAGAGGAAATCCCAACACAGGCCCGAGTAGCCAATACGACACCTCCGCAACAACGAGCAAAGGACTGGCTAGCTGGAGTAGCAGGAGAAACGGACGATGTAAAGGACCTCATCCTCCAAGAGATGTGGGGGAAGGAGGGTTTTCAGAACGCCTGAACCCATCGGCCTGGATGAGGGCAGTCAATTGTAATTCTGTAATCATGACTCGCTATCGATCTCTTTGAATTCCAGTCTCAATTCGCACGAATTACGCTATGGCCGACATTAAAACATTGGTAGACTCAGGAGCAACAGATAACTTCATATGCCCCTCGTTCGCCAAACGAATGGGTCTCGGATTGCAAATGCTAGAACGCCCGAGAAAAATATGGAACATAGACAACACGGAGAACAAAGCGGGCAGTATCACTCACTTCGTAGACCTCGATGTTCAAACTAATCAACGACGGCAAAAAATGCGCTTTCTAGTCACCGACCTAGGGAACAAAGACTTGGTACTTGGATACCCCTGGTTGGCGGTGTACGAACCAACCATCAACTGGAGATATGCCACCATACACGAGAAAATGCTACCGATAGTCATCCGATCGATCAACCCCCGCCAGGAAAATCACATCATAGGAGCCACGATCACGGAAGAAGAAAAGAGAGACATCATCAGAGACCTAGAAGAAGAGAGTCACCTACGCACCACCACCACGGAACTGGCTATCGAAGCTAAGCAATTCCATGATGAAGTAGAACTTCCCCCGGCTTACAAACAGTTCGCGAAGATCTTCAGCGAAGAAGCATCTAACCGATTCCCCCCTTCTTGACCATGGGATCACGCAATCGAGTTCAAGGAAGGCACACCATCGGCGATCGACTGCAAGGTCTATCCTATGACCCAAGAAGAAGACGGCAAGCTCAAGGAATTCCTGGACGAACAACTCAAGAAAGGATATATAAGACCCTCCAAATCCCCCTACGTGTCATCTTTCTTCTTCATCAAGAAGAAAGACGGGAAACTACGACCAGTACAAGACTACCGGAAAATCAACGCAGTCACCATCCGCAACCAATACCCCCTCCCACTCATCTCCGACCTTATCACGGACCTCAGTCAAGCACATACCTACACCAAACTAGACGTCCGATGGGGGTACAACAATGTACGAATACGAGAAGGGGACGAACATAAAGCAGCATTCAAAACACGGTACGGGCTCTTCGAACCCACAGTCATGTACTTCGGACTCACCAATTCGCCGGCAACATTCCAAACCATGATGAACACCATATATCGAGACACCATTGCAAAACACGAACAAAAGGGTACCATCATACGAGTCTACATGGACGACATCGGCATAGCTACAAGGGATCCAGCAAGGCAAAAGGAACATGAAGAAGCCGTAATGGACGTACTACAAGTCGCTATGGATCACGACCTTTACTTCAAACTCGAAAAATGCCTCTTCAACAAGCCGCGAATGGATTACCTGGGGGTAATCCTTGAAAAGGGGGTAACACGTATGGACCCGGTAAAAATTTCAGGCATCAAAGACTGGCCCACACCAACGAAGGTCCGTGACGTACGCTCATTCCTAGGCTTCTGCAATTTTTACCGACTCTTCATTCACGGCTTCGCCACACATGCCAAACCTCTCAACAAACTTACGAGAAAGGACACAGAATGGAGATGGATGGATGAAGAAAACGAAGCCTTCAAGAAACTCAAGTTGTTAGTAACGGAAGAACCAGTGCTAGCTCACCCAAAACTAGACGACCCATTCGAACTGGAAGTGGATGCATCAGGATTCGCAACGGGAGCAGTGCTACTCCAGAAGAAGGAAGACGGCAAAAAGCACCCCCTCGGATATTACTCAGCCACCCTGAATGAAGCCGAGAGGAACTACGACATTTACGACCTGGAGCTCCTCGCCATCGTCAAGGCACTTAGACACTGGAGACCGCTACTAGCTGGATCCCCACACAAAATCAAAATCTACTCGGACCACATGAATCTCCAGTACTGGAAACTCCCGCAAAAGATAAGCTGAAGAGTAGCCCGGGAAGTACTTGAATTAATGGAATATAACTTTGAAATTCACCACATCCCAGGGAAGAAAAATGGCAGAGCTGATGCGCTATCACGAAGACCGGACTATAACCAAGGAGAGAAAGACAACAAGAATGTTGTAGTTCTACCAGAAGATGTATTCGCAAGGGTTACAACCGTACAAGCCGCCCAACAACCACCGCAGACCGAGATCACCCTCCGTTACTGGGTGGACCCACATCAACTGAAACACATCAACGGAGTATGGTATAAGCAAGGAAAGTACATCATCACGGGATCGACAAACGAAAAGCGGGAACTCATAGCCGCCCATCATGATCCACCGGTACACGGACATCCCGGAATCGCAAAAACCACGCGACTGGTAGAACGATGATACTGGTGGCCGGAATTGAAACTGGACGTAAGGAACTACGTCCAGGGCTGTGCCGAATGCCAGAGACACAAAGTCAACACCCGCCCAACAAAGGCCCCATTGATGCCTATAACCCCCAAAGAAGATGCGTTACCATTTGAGACCATAGCCCTTGACTTCATCACTAAACTCCCTACGTCGCAAGGTTACGACTCCATCCTCACCGTAACAGATCACGACTGCACTAAGGCATCCATATTCATACCCTGCAATGAAGAGATCTCGGCCGAAGAAACCGTGGGACTCTACGTGACCCATGTTTTTAAACGATTCGGACTCCCGTCGAAGATCATTAGCGACAGAGACCCTCGCTTCGCATCAAAGTTCACGAGGGAACTCTGCAAAATACTAGAGATACAACAGAACATCTCCACTGCATACCACCCCCGAACAGACGGACAGTCGGAGAGGACAAATCAATGGCTAGAACAATATCTCCGATTCTGGGCCAACGAGCGACAAGACAACTGGGCGGCGTTTCTACCCATAGCAGAATTCGCTCATAATAACTGGCCCCACGAGGCGACAAGGAAGTCCCCATTTGCACTCCTCATGGGATACGATCCGCGCGCTGATTGGCTCGATAAACCCTCTCCAATCCCACAGGTGACCACAAGGCTGGAACAATTCCGAGAAGCCCGGAGAGAAGCCCAGGAGCTCATCAAAAAGGCACAACTCATGTTCAAACACCGAACCACTCTGGAACTCCGACTAGGAGAGTACGTATGGCTGGAAGGACATCACCTGAGAACCAATCAGCCAACCCCCAAACTGGCGGCTAGAAGACATGGACCCTTCAAGATCACACGAATTCTATCACCTGTGAATTACCAACTGGAACTTCCCACACAGTGGAGCATCCACCCCGTATTCCACATCGATCTTCTCACACCCTATCGTGAAACACTCATGCATGGGGAAAACTTCCAGCGCCCAGCACCCAATTTGGTAGAAGGAGAAGAAGAATACGAGGTCGAAAAGATTCTAGACCATTGGCATTTCGGCAGGAGAAGACGCCTGCAGTACCTGATCAAATGGAAAGGGTACCCCGACTCGGAGAACCAGTGGGTCGATAAGGATGACATATTTGCAGACGAGGCCATAGCTGAGTATCAATTATTGAATCCCCGACACGGACATCGCTTAAAAGCAGCGCAAGTCTGGCAACAATCCCCATCATCCTCTCATCCTCTTCACGCTGGCTTCATCCGCTCCACTCTCACAACAATGTCTGTTCCCTCTGCCGCCGAGGCCATCGCTCGCGTTGCCCGCAACACGGGCCCCATCACCTACCAAGAGCTCACCGACGCGCTCCAGTCCACCATCCCGGCCAGCTACGCCGACGGAACCAGCAACCCTGCCACCTGGTGGATCCTCTCTCAGGACGGACAGCGTATCAACGAGGTCCCCTTCACGACGGCCGAAGTTGATCGGCTTCACGCAGCTCTCCCAGAATCTGCGCCTCCCTCACCTCGACCTCTCCAGGTACGAGTCGAGTACCGAACCGAAGAAGAGGTCCAAGACGCAAGCAACGGTCGACTGGGAGCGGTGGAAGGAGCAACGGTGGAGACAGGTAGCGGAGGACTGGCAGCGGGAGCAGCTGAGGAAGGCAGCCGAGCGGAGACGGGAAGCCCTTCGGAGACGACGAGAGTGGACACGGGAGAGGAGAGAACGACAGGAGGCGAGGAGACAATCCTCGAACAAGTCCGAGGAAGCTTAGCGGACCGCTATCCAGCTGAGCACCCCCTCATCTCTACCGCCACAGACACTGACGACCCCGCCGAAACTCCCTACGCCTGCGACACTCGCGGACGCCCTTTGTACCGAGGCGGCGTGCGGGCCGACGCACCCCCTCCGTTCCCTCTATTCCGACTACGACACGCAACCCTAGGGCCACCGCCCCATGGGTACCGATACAACTGCAGGGAGGACTTTGTCCATTACCCCATCAACGACGGACAAGGACGAACGCGCCAAGCCGTGTACGTCCAAGTCATCATGGGCTCCAACCCCATCGTGCTCGGCCTAGTGGAGGACAGCGAGAAGGTCTACTCGCAGCCCCTCTACGCCGAGCCTCACGTCAAGGCTACGGGGAAGGAACAGTACCCCCAAGAGGACATGCACCTCTTCGCCGGCGGCTACCATGACCGCCCTCGCCTCGATCGCGCGATCGGCGAGCTCCACAACGTGAGCTTGAAGGCCAAGGTCCATCGCTACCGGGCCTACGCGTACGAGGCTGAGAGGATGGAGCAGCGGCTCCATCAACTCGCCGCCACGCTCGGAGGGGTCAAAGCGGAGTTGGGACGCAGTAAGTTCCACCTCGAGATGGCTAACGCGTTGGATCGGATCGAAGAGGTACAGGAGGGATGGATGACGGGCCCTCGCCTTCACCGGCAGTCGTGGGCGCCGCAGCTGAAAAGGGGGTGATGTCACAAATGGGACTTTCACAGACAGAAGTACGATACGAAGGCGACGTGAACTCTTACTATATGGTTATGACTACAATAGTAAGTAGGAATTAGTCATGGACTTAGTCACTACACGTTGTACTGGCATGTGATTGCCAGTATGACTCATTACTAGGATAGCGGTAGTAGGGTTCGAGCTACTTACGCTACAGGATCAGCAGACTCACAGAGGAGCTTTAAAGCTACCTCTTATATGTATAAATAGTGGCCTTAGAAGACCAAGACACGCCATCTTGGTCTTCTTCAGAATACCACTCATACTCCTCTCTTCGGGTCTTCGTACCTCGACTTGTCGTTGCCTTGACCTTCGAGTCTAAGGACTTCACCATTTCCCGTCATCAAGTACTCGTCATAGTGGTCTTGACCCTCAGGGCCTTTTGGACCGCCTTAGTCGTATATCAAGGAATCCTCCGCACCTATCTGCGTTATAACGAAACTCGCTAAGTCGTGAACGCCTGTGTACGAGCTCTAGTCGGGCTTACGCCGTGGTAGCGTTACACTCTAGGCCAGCAGCGCGGGCAGCCTTCCCCACTGTCTCAAGGAATTTGGCCTTAGTGAGCGGCCGTCTCGCGTTCTTGACCCGGTATGCGAAAAGGTGCGAGGTTTCCAGGGGCTGGTTGACGTCGAGATGCTTCTGGAGAGCGGCTGTGGGGTCGGTGTCGTCCAACTGTGTCGCCCAGAAGACGTCCTCCCTGTCCCTGGGGGCTGCTTTTGTGGAGGGGAGGTGCAGGACCGTGACCTTGAATCCGTTGCGGTCTTGGTCGTATGATAGGTTGCAGGTAGTGACGTGTGTGTCCGGGTGGAAGGTATTGATGGTGCGAGCAGTGAACTCGCCAAGCCGGGCAGAAGCGTAGAAGCAGGAGGTGAGACAGGCAAAGACAGCCGCGTCGAGGGGGTCTTCCAGGTTCAGGTGCTTCCGGACCTCGCTTATGAAGGTGGGCGTGTATGGGAGTCGCGGTTTCGCCTTCGAGGTGCTGGGGGTTAGTTTGCAGGCGGCACGCAGCATGGTGTCCATCTCGCTCTTCTCCAGGGCCCATGGGACAGAATGCAGGACGTGCCACGCCCGGATGCCACTCAGGTAGCCAGAGATCGTTTTGCCCGAGTACGCCATCGCCATGTGGGCCACGAAGGCCGAGAGCAGGTCCTGGGTAGCAGGGGCCCTTTCCGGCTCGGGAACATGTTTCTCATTGCAGAACTGGTGCCACATCAGCAGACCTGAGCCATAGGCCGCACGGGTGTCTTCCTCCCAGGCATGTAGCATGGTATCTTTTATCCTCTCCCGATCTGTCTCGTCGAGAGTGTGGCCATCAGGGGTGGTTGGACGGGAGTATGCTGGGGTCCACAATCTGAGTCGGTCCTTGGCGAGGCACTGTGGGCACAGGGAAGATGGGGAGAAGGCGAGTGCTGGCCGGTATGTGGCAGGGGGTTTGAGCGGGCTTGTGGCAGGTGGGATGGGAAGGTGGCACGGCCTCATGTTGAGGGGTTTTGGCCACTTGGTGCTGCTTGACTCAGTGTTTGGGGAAGAGGAAGGGAGCCTGTGTCTGGGTAAGGCGCCTGACGGCAGCTTCCCTGGCCCAGCCACGAGACTCAGACGTCGGTGAGAAAGGGTCGGACCTCTTCTGGGACGGCCACATGCTGGAGGAGGAGTTGGCGGGAGGGGTAGATCCCCCTGGAAGGGGCATCGGCAGGGTTTTGCGCGCTTGGAATGTACTTTGTATGTATCGCTCGCTTGCAAGTTTCCGAAAGTCCGAGGATGCGGCGGAAGATGTGGTTTGTGGGTTTGTTCGCGCTGGCCTTTTTCCACCACCCTTCAATGACGCCTCGGTTGTCCCCATAGACGAGGATGTGCTCTCCTTCGTTAGATAGCTCGCAAAGGCAGATGACAAGAAGCTCGAAGCCGACTGCCTTGGCCCATTGAATGTCTTGGCCCTGAGATTTCCATCCAGGGACGAGGAGCCATGCCCACCATCGCAGGCCAATGGTGATGGCCACGCCGACCCCGGAGCTCGCATCAGAGTACGTGCTGTAGTCCGTAAGAGGTCGGGGTCATGGAATGGGGGTGGCGATCTGCGGCTTGCTGAGCTGGAGCCTCCACCACTCAAGGTCGTTTTGGGTGTCGCGGGGAGGGGTGTGTGGGATGAAAGGACTGTGGTGGAAAGAGGCCAGCATGGCCTCCAGGCTGGTGAGGTGAGCACGTCCTGCTGGGAGGACCAGCGACGTGTGGAGGAGCTTGCCATACAGCCTCTGCGTTTCGACAAGGTTATGTGTGCGCTTGGCCTCCCACTTGGTGATGGCAGCCAGGTATCTTGCTTTTTTCTCATCCAGTAGTCGCACGACAAGCATGCGGAGGTTCCAACTGAATCCGAGGTATGGGACCTCTGTATTGAATGGGGTTGACTTCGTGGGTTCCCAGTGAATCCCAAGGCGTGCTGAGATGGTGTCGATATGGGCATCCGAGTAGGTGAACTGCTCATCATCAAGGGTGTGAGGGGAGGGGCCGGCCAGGTCCTGCAGTGCCGTGCTGCAGTCTTCGGTGAATTCCTCTGATGAGCCATCTGGAAGGTCCTTTCCCCCGTACCAGATGCGGCTGCCGCTCTGTCTGCGAGCCCCGTGGGCCAGTATCTCGCGACTCCATTCAGCACAGCTGGCGTTGTAGCTCTCAAGGTGCTGACGCTGAATCCAGAAAAATATATGGTCGTCGACCCACTTTGCCAGTGGGCCGATGCCATTTCCGCGGAAGATGTCCGCGCCGGCGTCAGCAAGCATCCCATAGACTCCACCAGCGGACGTGAGGCCAAAGTTGTTGCACACGTTGACAGCGAAGCTGTCATCCGTTTGGAGGCGGATGACCAGGCCTGGCCATTGGGAGGGGATGGCAGGGATGGTCCTGTATGCCTCGGCAACATCGCGCACGGAGGCTTGGGATCCTGGGGGGAGGCGTGCGATGATGAGGGCAACTGTGGAAAATGTTCCCCAGGTGCACGGAAAGCTCTTGCTGTCGATGTGCAAGTTGATGGAAGAGACCCCAGGAAGGGGGTTGTGCAGATGCGAGAAGTCATGTACCGCCCGGTATTTTCCCGGCTTGGATGTTTTGGGGACAAGTGAGAGCGGGGAGGATTGAAACAGGCCCAGCTGCGCCTCCAGCTGAGCTCGGGTGAAAGGGCCGATGTAGCGCCCGGTGGTGAATTCATGCTCGAGGATTTCATTGTATTTGTTGGGTAGGAGTTTGAGTGAGCCATGGTTACATGGGGTATAGGTGGCTTGTATGTGCGGGATGCCAAGGTCAAAACCACTGGCCAGGCCCTGGAGAAGGAATGGGTATCTTTGGAGTAGGCCAAAGCGAGCGAGGTTGGCGGCCCAGGCGTTGCGATCATAGGAGGAGAGGGGGTCAAGCCTTCTCCACCCAAGGGCACACTTGGGCTCCGTGTCCTTGTTTCCCGCAGCCTGAGCATCTGTGCCGGTCGGGGTGACTGGAGGAGGAGCAGCCCCGTGGGACTTGCCAATCGAAGCAGATGGGGTAACCGTCGGTGGCAACCAACTTTCCTTGCTCGTTTTTCCTGGCGCAGGAGGCAGAGCCATCCCATAGTTTGGGCCCTTCGCATTTGGTGAAGGAGTGTTTGTGGCGGCCAAGACAGACGGCGCAGACGCCCCCACGCGGGCCTGCGCCGGATGGAAAAAACTCCGGCCTTTCACGTTTGATGCGCCCAGGGTCACCTCTGGATCGCTTCTCGGGTCGGTCAGATGGGGAGCCTTGGGGTGAGCGAGAGTGGTGGTGCTTCCTTGGCGATTCACGCCGGCGTGGAGATGGGGAGCGGGCATGGCTGTGCATCCTATGGTCACGGTCGCGATGACGCCTGGAGGAGTGACGCCTGTCAGGGGAGTTAATCGCGATGTGCACCGATTTCCGGAACTGATTAGCGCAGCACAGGGACATGGCAAAATGGCAGGAAAGGCAGGTGGAATGGCAGAAAAGGCAAAATGGCGGGAAATGGCAAAGTGGTGGGAAACGGCAAAATGGCAGGGAAAAACGGCATAAATGGCAGGGGGAACGGCAGGATGGCGGGGGTGGCGTTGCGGCAGTGGGAAAGTGCGGCAATTAGCGGATAGAGGGTTGGATGGGAAAAGGGAAAGGAAAAAAAAAGGGGGGGAAAGAAGCGAGGTTAGCGAGGGTATAAGGACTCAGGATGCGTGGGCCCGTACCTGATCAAAATCCTCCCTTTGGACTTTGCGGTCTATCTCGTCCGCCGCCTCCCGGAGGAGAGGCTCCCCGATGTGCTCAATGTTGAAGCCCTCGTTACGTTTGAGGGCAGCGAACCATTCTTGCCTGGCTCGGCTCTGGTAGAGCAGGAGGGCGCATTTCCCGTTGGGCTGCACGGTCCTTGGGTGTAACTCCAGGGCAACAAAGAACGCCGCAAGGGACTGGGCATGGGCTTGCGGCCACATTGTGGATTTCGCCATGTAGCGCAACATTATGTTCTTTCCCTGCAGCATCTCTTCCCAGCTGAGGTCTTCGTCATTCCTGATGTTTCTTGAGGAGTGGACCGCAGCCAGGGGACGTACGATGATAGTGCCGTCGAGCTGGGTGAAGGCCAGCGTGTCTTGGCTGACAACGCTGCCCACATCGGCACTGGCTTCGTTGCAACCCTTTGTTGTGAAGTAATTGAGTTCAACATATTTGAGGTTGTTGAGCCTGTTAACCGCATATGGAGCTGGTCTCGCCTCGATCCAGTCGCTGATGACACGGTTAGTGTTACGTCCCAGCCGGGACGTTCGGTGTTTCGACGGAAGAACTTCGGGTTAAGAAGCTTGACCAGGCGGCGTAAGGTTGGATAAGATGATCGATGGGCAAGGGTGTTAACCTTGCAGCGAGAATGTGAGAGTAGAGCGGGACGCGCTGTTCACTCTGAGATCGAGCAAAGCTTGGCTGGATTGAAAACGAAACTAAGACACCGTTATACAGTCTGAACTACGTGCTTTTATATCGTACAAACTATGATTTTCGGGGACCGTTTTCTGCTGATTTGCTAAGTGCCACGTCAAGAGTCCTTGTGCGCTGTCAGTATTGCTGTCAGCCCGACTATTCTCCGAATTTCGTCACTGCTAGGTCACGTGTCACGTGATCGTGACACTACCCCCTCTTCAGACTCGCGCGTCCCTCTGCCCGCCGCCTCCTTGATCCTCCTTACGCGTTCCGGGTTAGTACGATTATATGGCTCTGGCCTAGGCGAGTGAATGGCCCGCTTTGGACAAGGGGCACCGAATCCGGGGTGATGTACTGGAACGCTACAGCGTGAGGCGTGTGCGCATAGAACATGGGGTCTGGGGCAGAGCCAAGCGGAGTGGCTTTGGTCACAGTAGAGGCAGATAGAGCCCCGTCGTTCTTCGTCGTGCAGTTCCGGACGCGTTAAAAGAGCGTCCCTGGCTACGGGAACGGATATATCGCGAGGCCGAGGGGGAATGGGGATAGGCGCGAGACCTTCTAGATGATCAAGATGAGCTCGGTACCTGCGGTCGTTAGATTCCGCTTCCGAAATATGATATATATCGAGTCCGCGGGGCAGGGGCTGGGGGAGGAAAGGGAAGAGACGTGAAGAAATGTTCGAGGCCCGAAGCCTCTTATCGATGTCCTCTGCTCCCGCCAGCCAGTCGTTCCAAGCGACGTCTAAATCCCTCATACGTGCGAATAGTTCTTGCTTTCTCTTCATCGACATTCGGAAGCGATGGACATCGGCTGCAGCCCCCGGGTCTGCTACCAGTGCCAGCGCCCTGTCCACCTCGTTACGCGCCGTATGATCTGCTGAAAATAGTGCCAGTGAATGCCCACTGGGTACCCCGGCGTCAGTCCTGGCAGGCATTGGTAGGGCGCAGAGCGGTCTGTAGTACTGGGGTTTGTCTTTCCCCTCTGTTCCCAACGCCACCGGTTGTTCCCTTTGGTTTATGACAAATCGAATATAAGGGGCCTGTCCCCGCGACCCATCCTCGAATGGAATCTCGAATGAGTATGGTTCAGTACGCCTCGAGACTCTCCAGCCGACACCCGGGTGTTCGGGTCCAGGCACGAAGGCGGGCCTGAAGTCCGGGGCTCCTCCAGTCGAAGACGGTGTAATATAAGTGAGTTCCGTAGAGGGGTCGGAGTTAGAAGGTCCGTCAGAAGTCGTCTCTCCCGGGAGTATGGGCGACGGGGTGGTTTCTGGATAGATGATGGGAGGGGGAACGTCGTCCGGATAGATGCCGCTACGCCGGATTCTTTCAGCGACGAGTTCTTCGACCTTATCCCGCGTCAGTCTTTCTCGCCGATTAGCTCTAGCCCTAGAGTGACGATGCCATCGTCCGTCGGGCTCTCGATAAGTGGCGTAACCGAATGAGTCGTCTCTGGTGCGAGGAGTGTCAGCCCTCGCGTCGTGGTCGTTAGGTACCCATGCCCAAGCATCTACTTGTCGTTCGATGAAGTCTGTAGCGGTGAGGGAGAGCTCCCAGTGCTGAGTGAGATAATGTTGAGGAGGGTGTCGAGCTCCATATCCAAAGGGATCCATAGTCAGGTTGTTGATTTCCAGTCTCGCAACGCGGTCCTTATATTCTCTTACCCGGTCCGGGGCATGTACTCCAGACTCCGGTTCCCAGCTGTCGTGAGCGTCCGAATATCCCTTCCAGTGTATGAGATATTGCGTAGTTCGCTTTCGGCCCACCTTTCGTTCGCCACGAATTTCTTCGACCTCCCACATCTCCTCTCCGTCGACTATATCCGGCAGCGGTTCTTCGAAGGTCTTCCCATTGAGAGGGGTTTCCGTGTAAGGCATGAGAAGTGAAGCGTGGAACACGTTGTGAATCTTCCAGTGTTTCGGGAGAGCCAACTGGTAGGATGTTCTAGATACTGCGTCGACTACGATGAAAGGACCGTAACGCTTTGGGGCCAGCTTAGCCGTTGGATGCGAGGTTTTTAAATGCTTCGCTTCGAGCCAGACCTTCTGTCCCCTTCTGTACCCTTCAAATTTGGATGTCTCGACCCAAGAATCCTGCGACTTCTTCATGGATTCATGTGCAGCCGCGCGTATTTCCGAGAGCAGCTGTAATCGTCTGGTGGCTTCTTCCGCATTAGTCTTTGTAGTGGGGGGTTGGTGAACTCGGGGGATGAACCCGAAGAGGAGCTCAAAAGGCGTTTTCTTGGTGGTTTCCGATTTCCAGGCGTTAAGGGCATACTGCGCTATTGACAGCCACTTCGCCCAGTCGTTACGGTGATTCCCGAATATCCTTAGATATTGTTCTAACCTTTGATTAGTTCGCTCGGATTGCCCGTCAGTCTGAGGGTGATAGGCGGTGCTGATATTCTGTTCAACTTTCAACGCCTTTGTGAGTTCCCTGAAGACCTTGGCGGTAAATCTTGGATCTCGATCGGAGATTATTCTTGTCGGCAGCCCATAGTGCGGGAGGACTCTGTCCAGGTATAGTTTAGCCACTCCCAGGGCATCGATAGTTTCGTTACACGCAATGAAGATGCTGCACTTCGTACAGCCTTGGTCTGTAATCGTTAGAATTGTATCGTAGCCCTTTGATTTGGGTAGCTTTGTGATAAAGTCCATTGCGATTACTTGAAAAGGTAATTGCGGTTCTTCATGCGAGATAGGATAGAGTGGGATTTTTGCCTTCCCTGGCATGTTTTTATTGGCTTGACACGGGATGCATCCTTTGACGTATTCTGTTACGTCTTCTTTCATCTTGGGCCACCAGTAATGGCGTTGCAGTGCATCTGTGGTCTTCGCGATTCCGGGATGTCCCGCCGTAGGGAGGTCGTGGAAGGATGAAATTACCCCCCTCCGAAGATCGTCATCGTCCACGATGACCAGGCGGGAATCGCGGAAGAAGAGGCCGTCTTCCCGGGTAAGGGCGAAATGCTCCATTTGTGCGTGAAGTGCTTCTTCGTGACGGGTTTGAGCTGCTCGAAGACGATCGTCTAGTACTGAGACGGCGATTGCCGTGATAAAGAGGGAGGGCGGTTGTAACGCTACCACAGCGCTCGGCTCGACTTGAGCTCGTGTAAGGGCGTTCACGACGTAGCTGGTGGATGACACACGCGCAGTGTCTCGATAATCCCGTAGAATACTACTAAGGCGACCCAAAGTATGCGTCCCAGTAGTACGAAGGCAACCCCGACTTGCTGCGTCGAAAGGGCCAGGGTCTTAGACTCGAAGGTCAAGACTAATGACGAGGGTTTTCCCCTTAGAGGTAAGGAGGCTTGAAAGCCCTAGTAGAAGACGAGTAGGAAAGTGGTATTGGAGAAGAAGACCAAGATGGCGTATCTTGGTCTTCACCGTCCACTATTTATACATATTGAAGAGGCAGCTTTAAAGCTCCTCTTGAAGACGACTACTACTAGCAATAATAGCTCGAACCCTACTATCGCTATCCTAGTAATGAGTCATACTAGCAATCACATGCTAGTACGACGCTGACTGATCCTAAAGTCCGTGACTAATTCCTACTTACTAACGTAGCCACAACCGTATAGTAAGCGTCCACACCAATCTTCGTACCGTATTCTGAGTCCTTTAAGTCCGACCGCGACATCACCCCCTTTTCAGCCGCGGCGCCCACGACGCCGGCGAAGGCGCGGTCCCGACATCCAACCCGCCTGTACCTCCTCGACCCTCTCCAATGTGTTAGCCATTTCGAGGCGGAACTTACTGCGCGTCATTTCGCCCCTGATCCCTCCGAGGGCGGCGGCGAGCTGATGAAGCCGCTGCTCCATCCTCTCAGCCTCGTACGCGTAGGCCCTGTAGCGGTGCACCTCCGCCCGGACGCTCACGTCGTGGAGCTCGCCGATCGTGCGATCGAGGCGAGGGCGGTCGTGATAACCGCCTGCGAATAAGGTCATGTCCTCTTGAGGGTAGACCTCCTTCCCCGTGGCTTTGACGTGGGGTTCGGCGTAGAGGGGCTGCGAGTACACCTTCTCGCTGTCGGGGACGAGGCCTAGCACGATGGGGTCGGCCCCCATGATGACCTGTACGTATGCGGCCTGGCGCGTCACCCCCTGGCCGTTGGTGATGGGGAAGTGGACGAAGTCCTCCCCGCGGTTGTACTTGTAACCGTGGGGAGGCGGGCCGAGCTCGGCGTGGCGGAGTCGGAATAGTGGGAAGGGCGGGGGTGCGTCGGCTCGCACGCCGCCGCGGTAGAGAGGGCGACCGTCAGTGTCGCACGTGTATGGGGTTTCGCGGGGGTCGTCAGTATCGGTGGCCGTAGAGAGGAGGGGGTGCTCAGCTGGGTAGTGGTCCGCTAAGCTTCCCCGGACTTGCTCGAGGACTGTTTCCTCGCCTCCTGTCGCTCTTTCCTCTCCCGCGTCCACTCTCGTCGCCTCCGAAGTGCTTCCCTCCTCCGCTCGGCCGCCTTCCGGAGCTGCGCCCGCTGCCAGTCCTCCGCTACTTGCCTCCATCGCTGTTCCTTCCACCGCTCCCAATCGACCGTGGCTTGTGTCTTGGGCTTCTTCCTCGGCTCGGTATTCGACTCGTACCGGGAGAGGTCGAGGTGAGGCAGGCGCAGACTCTGGGAGAGCTGCGCGAAGCCGATCAACCTCGGCCGTCGTGAAAGGGACTTCGTTAATACGCTGTCCATCTTGTGAGAGGATCCACCATGTGGCGGGGTTGTTGGTTCCGTCGGTGTAGCTGGCCGGGATGGTGGATTGGAGGGCGTCGCAGAGCTCTTGGTAGGTGACGGGGCTCGTGTTGCTGGCAACCCGAGCGATGGCATCGGCGGTAGAGGGAACGGACATGGTTGAGAGTAGGGAAGAGATAAGGGAGCCAGCGTGGTGATGGTGAGAGGGGAATGGGGGTTGTCGTTCTGTTCGTCCGGTTCTTAAGCTGTTTGTGTGTCGGGGATTTAAAGATTGATACTCAGCTATCGCTTCGTCCGCAAACACGTCATCCTTATCGACCCACTGATTCTCCGAGTCGGGGTATCCCTTCCATTTGATCAGGTACTGCAGTTGTTTCTTTCTGCCGAAATGCCGGTGGTCCAGAACTTTCTCGACCTCGTATTCCTCTTCTCCTTCTACCAGATCCGGTGGCGGTCGTTGGAAGTTTGGCCCATGTACGAGCGTCTTGCGATAAGGCGTGAGAAGATCGATGTGGAATACAGGATGTATACTCCACTGTGTGGGAAGTTCCAGTTGATAGTTTACCGGCGACAGGATCCGTGTGATCTTGAAGGGCCCATGCCGTCTAGCCGCCAGTTTCGGCGTTGGTTGATTAGTCCGAAGATGTCGTCCTTCCAACCATACGTAATCTCCAGTCTGGAGCCTCGGCGTGTCTCGATGCTTGACCCACATGGTTTGTGCCTTTTTGATAAGGTCCTGGGCTTCCTTCCGCGCTTCTCGGAATTGTTCTATCCTCGTAGTGACCTGTGGGATGGGAGATGGCTTATCGAGCCAATCAGCGCGTGGATCATATCCCATGAGGAGGGAGAATGGGGACTTCCTTGTCGCCTCGTGGGGCCAGTTATTGTGCGCGAACTCCGCTATTGGTAGAAAGGCCGCCCAGTTATCTTGACGCTCGTTTGCCCAGAAACGTAGGTATTGCTCCAGCCACTGGTTGGTGCGTTCCAATTGTCCATCGGTTCTAGGGTGGTAGGCCGTAGAGATGTTCTGTTGGATTCCCAAGATCCGACATAGCTCTCGTGTGAACTTGGAGGCAAATCGGGGGTCTCGGTCACTGATGATCTTCGAGGGTAGCCCGAATCGTCTGAAAACGTGGGTGGCATAGAGGCCGGCCGTTTCTTCTGCTGTAATCTCCTCGTTGCAGGGAATGAAGACCGAAGCTTTGCTGCAGTCATGATCTGTTACGGTCAGAACGGAGTCGTACCCCTGGGATATTGGGAGCTTGGTGATGAAGTCGAGGGCGATGGTTTCGAATGGTAGGGCACCTTCCTTTGGCGTGATAGGTACGAGTGGGGCTTTTGTGGGGCGTGTATTGATCTTGTGGCGTTGGCATTCGGCGCATCCTTGTACGAAGTTGCGGACATCAAGTTTCAGTTCTGGCCACCAGTATCTTCGTTCTACTAGTCTCGTAGTTCGTGCGATTCCGGGGTGTCCGTGTACCGGGGGATCGTGGTGTGCGGCGATTAGTTTTCGTTTCTCGTCTAGCGATCCCGTGATAATGTACTTCCCTTGTCTGTACCATGCTCCGTTTACGAACTTCAGTTGTTGAGGGTCCACCCAATACCGTAGTACGATCTCAGTCTGTGGAGGGTCTTGTTCCGCTTGTACCGTGACTGTTCGTGCGAAGACATCTTCCGGTAGTACGATTACGTTTTCGTTGTCTTGCTCTCCCTGGTCGTAGTCGGGTCTTCTGGATAGAGCGTCTGCGCGGCCATTTTTCTTTCCTGGGATGTGGTGAATCTCGAAGTTATATTCCATGAGCTCCAGTACTTCCCTGGCGACTCTTCGACTGATTTTCTGCGGGAGTTTCCAATATTGCAGGTTCATGTGGTCGGAGTATATTTTAATCTTGTGTGGGGATCCTGCGAGTAGTGGTCTCCAATGTCGAAGGGCTTTGACGATTGCTAGGAGTTCTAAGTCGTAGATGTCGTAGTTCCGTTCCGCTTCGCTAAGTGTTGCCGAGTAGTAGCCGATTGGGTGTCGTTTGCCGTCTCCTTTCTTTTGGAGTAGTACTGCTCCGGTCGCGAATCCCGAGGCATCTACCTCGAGTTCGAATGGGTCGTCTAGTTTCGGGTGTGCGAGTACTGGTTCCTCCGTGACTAGTGTCTTGAGTTTTTGGAATGCCTTGTCTTCTTCGTCTGTCCATCTCCACTCGGTGTCCTTTCTCGTAAGTTTGTTGAGTGGTTTGGCGTGTGTGGCAAAGCCGCGAATGAAGAGTCGGTAAAAATTGCAAAACCCCAAGAATGAGCGGATGTCACGGACTTTGGTGGGTGTGGGCCAGTCCTTGATGCCGGAAATTTTTACCGGGTCCATGCGTGTTACCCCCTTTTCAAGGATTACCCCCAGGTAATCCATTTGCGGCTTGTTGAAGAGGCACTTTTCGAGTTTGAAGTAGAGGTCGTGTTCCATAGCCACTTGTAGCACGTCGCGGACTGCTTCTTCATGTTCCGTCTGTCCTGCGGGGTCCCTAGTTGCGATGCCGATGTCGTCCATGTATACGCGTATGATTGTTCCCTTGGCTTCGTGTTTGATGATTGTGTCTCGATAGATGGTGTTCATCATGGTTTGAAACGTTGCCGGAGAGTTGGTGAGTCCGAAGTACATGACTGTGGGCTCGAAGAGACCGTACCGTGTTTTAAAGGCCGCTTTGTGTTCGTCACCTTCCCTGATGCGTACGTTGTTGTACCCCCACCTAACGTCTAGTTTGGTGTAGGTATGGGCTCGGCTGAGGTCTGTGATAAGATCTGAGATGAGCGGCAGCGGGTATTGATTGCGGATTGTGACGGCGTTGATTTTTCGATAGTCCTGTACTGGTCGTAGCTTTCCGTCCTTCTTTTTTATAAAGAAGAATGATGATGCGTACGGAGATTTCGACGGTCGTATGTAGCCTTTCTTGAGTTGTTCGTCCAGGAATTCCTTTAACTTGCCGTCTTCTTCTTGTGTCATTGGGTATACTTTGCAGTCGATGGCCTGGGGTGTATTCTCCTTGAATTCGATGGCATGATCCCATGGCCTGGACGGCGGGAAGCGATTGGATGCTTCTTCGCTGAAGAGTTTTGTAAAGGCCTGATAAGTGTCTGGGAGTGTGATGGTTTCGTGGAATTGCTTAGCTTCGATCGCCAATTCTGTTGCCGTGGTGCGTAGTTGGCATTCGTCTGCTAATTCTTCCACAATTCCTTGCTTGTCCTCCGTGCGAAGTGTTCCGATGACATGATAGTCGGTATGGGGGTTTATGGAGCGTATCACGACCGGGAGCATTTTTTCGTGGATCGTGGCGTATCTCCAATTGATTGTAGGTTCGTAGGTGGCCAGCCAAGGGTATCCCAAGACTAGGTCTTCGTTTCCGATGTCGGTGACTAGGAATCGAAGTTTTTGCCGTTTTTGGTCAGTTTGGACGTCCAGATCGACATAGTGAGTGATACTGCCCGCTTTATTTTCAGTATTGTCTATATTCCATATTTTGCGGGGTTTGTCTAGCGTTTGTAGTCCGAGACCCATCCTTTTAGCAAAAGATGGTCTTATAAAATTGTCGGTGGCTCCTGAGTCTACAAGAGCTTTGATGTCGGCCATTGCGTAACTTGTGCGAATCGAGACTGGAATTCGAAGCGAACGGTAGCGAGTCATGATTACAGAGTTACAATTAACCGCCCTCACCCAGGCCGATGGGTTCAGGCGTTCTGAAAACCCTCTTTTCCCCACATTTCTTGGAGGATGAGGTCTTTTACGTCATCCGATTCTCCCGCTACTCCTGCTAGCCAATCCTTGGCTCGTTGTTGCGGTGGTGTGGTGTTAGCCACCCTTGCTTGGGTTGGTGGTTCTTCCTGTGTATAATAGTCCGTTTCGGCCATTCGGCTCGTGCTTGGGCGCGTTCGAGGCTGTTGGCAGTTTCGTGAGAAGTGGCCTGGACGGTTGCAGTTATAGCAGATCACTGTCCTCATGTCTCGGGGTGGGGCTCCTCCTCCTCTTCCGTATCCTCCTCTCTGTGGTCTTGGGATAAAGGGGCGGTTTATGTCCCCTACCTCTGCTACTCGGGCGCGTGTTCGGTCTGCAGAAGTATCCATGGCGTTAGGGTCGTATCTCGGCAGGGGTGGTCCTCTTGGTGGTCCCCAGTTGGGGATTTGTGGCCTCCATCGAGGTTGCGCTGACGATGGCGGGGTCTTCGTTTTGAAGTTATCGAGGCGTGCTTTCATGTGGATATACTGTTTCTGTCTTCTTAACGCACATCTCTTCCATTCTTCGAAGGTGTGAGGTTCGTCCAGTTCATACACTTTTGTGAACAGGGCTCGTGGTAATCCCGCCGTGAAGCGATCGATCGTTTGGCAATCGTTCAGATTGTAGTGAGCTTTTCTGGCTAGTTGTTCAAACTTAACCACGTACGCGTCGATATCCTCTTCTACCATCTTGATCCCTTTTTGCAATTCCACTTGTGCTTGTTCTTCTTCGAGGATATTTGAGAATCGCTTGGCGAATTCTTCCGCTACGTGATTCCACAGGGTCTGGGAGTACTGGTTTACTCCTCGTCGTACTTCTCGGTTTAACCATTCTAAGATGGACAGTGTCCACTCGCTGACGTTGACTCCCTTGACGTATCCCAAGAAGAGGAGGGATCGTCGGTACTCGTTTTGCATGATCGGGGCATCCAAATTCATACCCCAATAGACGTGCCATTGCGTGAGGAAGGCTTCGTATTTAGTGCGGTCTCCGTCAAAGACTGTCGGAGGTTCACCTGATAGTCTGTCTGACCCATGTCTTCCTCCTACCGGGGCGCCCCCTCCTATCGGACCTGGTGGTCCTGGGGGTCCTCCCCTGGTGGCCTTCCTCCTCCTGGGAATCCTCCCCCTGTTGGTCCTTGACCCGGGAGTCCACCTGGTAGTCCTCCGGGTGGTGGTGGTGGTCCTTCTGGTGGATCCGGGTGGTCCGGTCCTATTGCACGAAAGAGTGCTGCGTCGTCTGCGGTCATCCTGTGTCCAGTGTTTGGGTTGATAGGGTTGAGGATGGCTTCCGCCTCTTCCCTTATACGTTGTACTTCTTCCATGGCTTGCGTTTCGGTTACTGTGGCCATGGGGCTTCGAATGTGAATTTCTTCTGGTACCGTAATATGTAGGGACTCAGCTATATGTGCCAGTAGGCTTGCGTCGTCTCCTGTTCCTGGTCGTGCTTCGCTTTCTGTGGCGGTATGTTCTTCTACGTGTTCTTCGTGGCTCGATTCTGATGGAGCTTGTTCTCTGGGTCTTTCTTCTTCGTTTGCTTCGTTGCTCTCGTCGCTGCTGCTGCTATCTCCGTCTAATGATCCCCAGTTATCTCCGTGGAGTTCCCTTGAGTCTATGTCGCAGCGGTAGTGTCTTCCGGCTGGTCTGACAACGTCCCACCGATTGTC